>VMDR010027325.1:0-13629 GCA_007922815.1 Macrotus californicus | reverse complement strand
CACTCTATTTCCTGTTCATAGAATTGTGTAAATATCCATCCAAATCTCAAAACACCACTATAAGTTATTTGCTTTTGCCTCTGTTGTCACAAAAACTGCTCATATTCTGTTTTGCTCTGTTTTCTTTTCTGATTGTGCTTAATAGTGCCATTATCTATAGGTCAGAATTTTTCAATTAATTTAAGCAATTTTCTTTACATGTGGTCATTACTTCTATAAAGACTGACATTGTTTGAGTCATAACGTTGCACATAAAATGAAATGAAGACATTTTCAGCTCTCAATCTTCTTTCCCACAAAGGTTCAAACCCTTGACCTATAGTTTTTAGAAATGGCCACTCCTCTGAAAGGTCACGTTGGCCATCAGTTGTGTGGCCAACGTCTTCTGAACCACAGTTCCTCTATTCTGGCTCTCAGAATACTGCAGTTCTTCAACTCGAAGATGCCCTCATGTTTAGTCACCATCTGGAAGTCCAAGATCAAATTGATCACTCCCTTGGGCAACTGCAGTGGCCTCCAAACTGTTTTACTTTTACTCATTCCTTTTTATTACTTGTTTTATACTTTTGGATAGAGAGTACTTTCTAAGAAATGTAAAATACACTATATTATTTACATCTTTAAAAACATACTGTTTCTTACTTAGAATAAAATTTAAACTTCTTTTACTATTTATGAAGTGATGCCTGATTTAGTCATCATCCATGTTTCCAACCTCATCTTGCACCATTTTAATTCCTAGCTCGACATACTCCAGTGACCGTGTAACTATTTTGTGTGTGAGAACACTTAAATTTTAATCTCTAGCAAATTCAAATTATACAATATAGTATCATCAACTAGAGTAACCATGTTACACATAACATTCTCAGACTCTATTCATCTTATAATGGGAAGTTTTACCCTTTATTAGCCTGTTTCTATTTCTCTTATCTCCCAGTCCCTGGCAGTTTTAACCAGACCGAAGGAGTCTATCTGCCTGGTGCCCAACATTGCACACTGAGAATGGCAGTGGAGGAATGGGGTGGCTTTATTGCAGGTGCCATGGGAGGAAAACGTGTAGCTGTCACTTAAAACTTGAACTCCCTGATGGTTTACAATTGGGGGTTATAAAGGCAAAAAATCATGAATAATCACCATCTAGATGTTCAAGGTTGAGGGCTGTGGTCTATTCTTGTGCAATGCTACAGCAATTTTCTTACTGTGATTTATTTAGTTATTTTTTATTGTTTATGCTATTACAGTTGTCCTAATTTTTCCTTCATTGTTCCCCTTCCCCCAGCCCACCCCCCTTTCCCACAGTCAATTCCTCCACCCTTGTTGATGTCCGTTGGTTATGCATATATGTTCTCTGATTAATCCTTTCGCTTTCTTTCAACCAGTCCCCCTCTTCCGCCTCCCCTCTCAAAACTCAGTCTGTTCCATGTTTCTGTGCCTCTGATTCTATTTTGCTCATTTGTTTATTTTATTTATTAGGTTCCAGTTATGAGTGAGGTCATATGGTATTTGTCTTTCATTGACTGGCTTATTTCACTTAGATCCATAGTCTCCAGTTTATCCATGCTGTGTAGTATTCCATTGTGTAAATGTACCACAGCTTTTTTATCCACTCATCTTCTGATGGGCACTTAAGCTGTTTCCAAATCTTGGCTATGGTAAATAGTGCTGCTATGAACACAAGGGTGCATGCATTCTTTTGAATTGGTGTTTCGGGATTCTGTGGATATTTTACCAGAAGTGGAGTTACTGTATCAAAGACAGTTCCATTTTGATTTATTTAGTTCTTGACTGAGTACATTTCCATGTACCTATTAGCCACATATGGAAAAAAAAAACTTTGCCTAATTTTTAGTTGGGTAATTTGTAGTAATTTGTGATTTTGTTATTGAGTTATGAGTTACTTATATATTTTTAATATTAACTCCTTCGGGAACTTGTGATTTGAAAATATTTTCTCCCATTTCATAGCTTGCCTTTTTATTTTGTTGATGGTTTCCTTTGCTGTGTAGAAACATTTTAATTTGATATAGTCCCACTTGTTTATTTTTACTTCAGTTTTCTTTACTTTTGATTCAAATCCCCCAAACACGCTTCCCCATCTCTGGGGAGAATTATCGTCATTCCTTGGTGTCTGATAAACTTGAAGGCTGACACTCAGGCTGCAGTTTTTAAAATATGTAGGTATATCTCTTTCAGGGAAGGACTAGGAGATACGTGTTTTTGTCTTTTCTATACCTCTGTACTGAGCTTTTGGGAGATAGCTGATTAAGACCTGCTTCTTTGTTTGCTTAAGTCCTGTGTGAATGGAAGCCCTATTGGATGTCAGAGCCAGGCAATCTGCTGTCATGTCTTGCAACAGCAGTTGTGAAAGTTGGGGTGTGGTCTTGTGTACAAGTTCTTTCCAGAAAGATACTGGTGATCTGGAGTGTGTGGTTGGAAGGAGGCCAGGGTGGTGTCTACCAGGAAGGATCAAAGCCAACCCCTAGTATCCACTAAATTAGAAATCTGGCTATCAGACAGCAGCTTTTAAACTCTGCAGATGGACCTTTTTCAGGAAAAATATGGGAGATGGGTGTTTTTTTCCTGCTTCCTCTGTGCTGAATGATAGGGCAGTAGTCACAACAACCATGTTCTTGTCAAGAACTGCTTCCTTGTTTGCTATGTATTATGGGCCTCATGGACTTATGCCACATTAACTCTCAGAAATCTTTAGGGGACCTGTCTCTCTTGTGAGAGTCTTCAAATTTGAGGTGCTAGATTTGGGATCCAAACCTTTGGCTCCTCACAGAGAAGCTGGAAGCTGGGAGTTCCTTCTTGATCATATGGTACTGTACCAGAGGTGGCATTATTAATAATAGTGTGCCTGAGTCTTTCCTATATATTTTGATGTGGGTATTTTCTGATTTGTCTGATGGATAAGCGTCACTCACCTAGATCTGCATATCTTTCAGAGGGAATAGATCCATGTGTAATTATACATTTAGTATATCCGGAAGAGAAGGGGAACACTGAAGCCTTTTAACTCTCCGTCTTGGTCTACTCTGATTCTTTCATTGATTATTTTTATCTCCAATCCACTACAATACAAATATTTGGAAAACAGAGACCTTACCTATTACATTCTCTGCTGAATTCTAATGCTTAGAATAATACTGTCACACAGTAAACAATAAATACTTCTTGATCGAGGCGGGGGGGTGTCCCTCAGAGTTCTCCCGGTTGAGGATGAAATGAGTAATCCTGGATACAATCTGTTGTTCTGGTAGGAAAGGGGGTGGTGATTCCCTCTAGTGGAGAATGCGCTGATCCCTTTTCCTAAACAGCTTTTATTGGGATCAGTATGTGCAGGGGTATAGAGCATGCATGCATAGCTCACCAATCAATGTCAAAAGGCTATAGCTAGAGAAAACAGGTATCATCTATAGATAACAGTTGAAGGAACACAAAGATCTTCCTCAGGTCAGGGTCTGTTAGACATGTTGACACCAGATGGTCTTTAAGATGTGTTTCATGAGATAAGGAGTTCACTCTTTATGTCTTGAACTTAAAAATCCGGTTTATATCAAGTGTCATACAAAGCAAAACAAGCTTCAAGGGGTACAATGGATTCTTCAGGCCAGATTTCCCACAGGAACCCTCGGTGTTAGTGTTGGGTCATGCCTGCCACCTGCATTCCTGGCGTTCCAGTCGAGACTTACAAGCCTCTTCCAAGGCCTTGCTCACACAGGGCTACAGTCTCCGACACCACACAAAGTGGTCCCCAACACTTGACTTTTAAGTTAGCCAAACTCAAAGGCAAGAAAATGTTAGCTATCAATATCCTATTTCACATACATATTTTGTCAGTTCAAAAAAATTGAAATATTAGAAAAACATGTTGCTACCTCCCTCTAATATGAATATAAGTATAGGGTCACAGTACTTCTAATCTAGATTTGGCATTTTTCTTTAAGACAAATATTATCAAGCTTGTTTTTTTTTAAGATGTTGCCATTTCTAAATGTTTATAAATCATTCTGTATATAGTTCAAGGAAATTGTCATCTCTTAAAACATTAGATTTTAATTTTACTTTTCTAAGTGATATTTTTTAGAGAGGATTCTTTGTACTTTTATACCAACCATTTATACTAAATAAATCTGTATTTTAACTATTTACAATTTTTTGCTTGATAATTTACTTGCACAGTGTTCCCATCAGCTAAGGCTGCCATAAATAAAACATAAGCTAGGTGGCTTAAACAACAAAAGTTGATTTTGTCACAATGCTGAAGTCTGTAAAGTCCAAGACCAAGGTGCCAGCAGGGATGATAGCTGACAAGGACTCTCTCTGGGTGGCAGATGGCTGCCTTTTTAGGTGTTTTTAGGTGTTTCCTTGGTGTGTACCAAGGTGTTTCCGTGGTGTACAGAGAGAGATCCCTCTGTCTGTCTCTTCTTATGTAGTCACCAGTCCTATCCCGTGAGGATCATACATTATGACTTCATTTAATCCTAATTACCTCCTAAAAGCTTTATTTCCAAACATAATAACATTGAGGGTTTAGGGCTTCAACATATAAATGCTGGGAGGGCATAATTCAGTCCACAGCATATAGATAGATAAAAATAGATATTAACATCTTAAACGGTAATAGCTCCAGAGTTTCTGGCTTTGCTGTGTGAATGCACAGACATGATTTACCGTCCATCAATCACAGTGTCAGGAGGGAACGTCTGTAACTGATGAATCTCCTTGGTGGTATACACAGAAATCTAATCCATGCACTTGAGAAATTAAAAAAATTCAGTCAGGCATGTAGAAATTTGAAAATATATAGATGGTTGACTCTACTATTTATTTTAGTAGTGTGTATAGAGACAGGATAAATTTGCATGAGAGGGTCATGTTTCCTACTGAGAGCTAAGAGCTTTTTCATGCAGATAATATACTCATAATTTACAAAATTATGGTTCTTAAAAAAAGACATTCTAAATAACTCAGAGTTTTGTATAAGTGTGTGATAGAGACCTATGACATTGATAAATTTTCAATAAAGAGAGAAAGTATGTAGTGAATATGTTGAAGCACACATTCACTGAAGATCACCCATACCCTTCTATATTTGTTTATAGTTATACCACACAATCATATTAATTCATATAGGTCATTCAGCATTTATTCAAAATATATTTAAAATGTTTTTCATAATAAGCCATGAGTAAAGTTGGGGAACATTTCTTTATATACATTGCACATAGTATTTGAACAAATATATTTTGTGTAGAAAATTAGTGATTTTCTTCTGGACATTTTTTGTGACAGACAAGTTTAGAGAGTTGAAGGGTAATTATGTTAATTATTCAAAGTATATATAAAGGTTTCTATAAGTAAATGAACTCTTTTATGTTATCTTATGAAGTGAAAATAATGCAATACCTGAGTAGACAGGTACTAATCAACTTCCATAGACCAGATACATTTCATTGCAAAGTAATACTCTAGGTTGCTAGCACAGAAATCATCAAAAAAATACTAGAATGAGAAAAGCTAAGCAAGTCTGGAATGTGGATAGACAAGGCATATCAGTTAGTTTTCCCTTTTCAATAAACAATCACAAAACTCAGTGCCATACAACAATAAGCATGCATTTCTTTTTCATGTGTCTGCTATTCACTTGGGTAGTTCTGCTTTTGGCTGTGGCTGTATGATTTGGCCAGGGTAGCTATGTTTCAGACTGTGGATACAACTTAGCTTGGTTACAAATGAGATTCAGTTTCCGTCCATGCACCTTCATTCTGGGGCCCAGAGGAAGAAGCAACCAAGGGAAGCTCTTCTCAGAATGATCTCTGGAGTGCAATCACTGACATACATGTCAGACCTTGGCTGTGTCACATCCATCAGTATCCCACCGGCCAAAGCAATGGTGTATATCTCAGCAAACAACAATTAGGCAAATGAGTACAGTCCTTTCATGGATGAATATATGTTGAAAAATGATATAATTTTCAGTGTGCCCTCTTATTCACAAGTATTCACTTCCGTTCCTCATGAACAATTACTTTCTCTTTAAGGAAATAATAGCAATAGTCTCATTAAAAAAATCTCATTCAATCATGACCTCAGCCTCAGAGTCTAGACTCTGCTAGTTTATATTGGGGCCTAAATTTTCTCTTTCTTAAACCAGAAATTGATGAACTAAGGAACAATGTAATTTATTTCCTATATACCCAGCATAAAATAATGGAACTAGGATGGGAAAACTACATTAAAAATTCTATCCAAAACAAAGAGCATATAGCATTCACTGAGCCCTAAAAATTCTGCAATGTGGCTGGTTAAACGTTGCCAGGTGGTCCTCCTGCAGTGGCAGGGAAGGTTCCTCAATCAGGCCCCAATTCGCCTGTTAGCCATGGCCTTCCACCTATGGTTTTCCACTTCTTAGACTCACCTTCCTTCTGGGGAGTGCTTCAGTTTTCTTCATTTCCATTGGTAATTTCTACATAAAACATTGGAAAATATGTCTTCCATCAGCTTTTCAGCCTCTTCTTGCATTTAAAAGTTTGGGAACCAGTCTTCTTTTTATACTTCATGTAATGTCTGTTTTAATATGGGCTGCTTGTACTTTTGCCAAGACAGCGCCCTCAAAAATTGTGTATGTGTAGATTCGATGCATTTGTTTCGGTAAAATTTATTTGTCCAAATCTATACCCACAATTCTTTTTTAGATTTATCTTTCTAGATTTATGTATAAGTAATTTGGATATACTTGATTTTGCTGAACTCTACTGTCAAACTTTCTAAAAGCACCTGTGTGCAGCAAAGGAATCTACTAGAATATTTTTAATTCTTTCAGAGGTGTAAAAGGGGTATTACAGACACACTCCATTTCATCTTTGACACAGGAACAGTTTTTTTTTTTTCAGCCCTAAATTCTGAGCTGTCTCTGTTTCCTCTAAATGGTGCTTGGCATCAGATCATTTTCTTTCTGAGCATCTTTTTCTTGTATAGTGTTATCTAATTGTACCAGTTGGGGTTCCCCAAAGTGATAAAATCAATAGGCTATATGCAGATACAGAAAAGAGGAGACTTATTATAGAAATTGGCTCACATTAGAGGAAAAGAAGTCCCACAATCTGTCATCTGCAAACTGGACAACAGGGAAAGCTGGTGGTACAATTCGGGGGAGCTGATGATGTTAAATCCCAGAGTCCAAAGGCCTGAGAACCAGGAAATCTTCTGTCCAAGAGCAGGAAAAATATGTACCTGCCATCCCAAGAAGAGACAACTCTCCCTTCATCTACCTTTATTTTGTAGTTTAGGCTCCCAGTCAATTGGATCACACCACCTACATTAGTGAGGATGGATCTCTTTACTCAGTCTACTGATTCAAATGCTAATATCTTCCGAGACACCCTCATAGTCACACCCAGAAATACTGCTTTACCAGATATCTGGGCATCCCTTAGCCCAGTCAACCTGACACATAAAATTAACCATCACACTAGTATACTTAAAAACAACCAGCTTACACTTAATTGCCTAGCTCAACATTACCAACTCAGTATATACATTTTCTTTTTTACGAATAGAGTCCACTTTACCAAATATTTTGCCACTACATTACAGAGATCATAAATGCATTTAACAATTTTCTTATCATCCTGATGGTTCCCAAATCACTGTCATGCATTTTAGGTTTTAATTGTGGTGGAACCATACTTGGATGGCCAATTCTGTGTTGTTTTTTTGTTGCATAACAGACAACTACAAAAAATCTCTGTGGCACACAGAAATAAGAACTTGTGTCTTACTCATACACCTGGGATTTAGCTGAAATATTTCTGCTTCATCACACGGAGATGGCTGCCTTAGTTTCAGTCAATAATTGGGCTCATGTTTGCTTCAGTGTGTTCTTTTTGAAGCTAGGACTGAAAGAAGCAAAAGGAATCTAGGGGAGTTCATGGCTGATGGCAGAATAACCAGAGCACAGGAATGTTTGCCCAAAGGCTTATTATATTTTTAAGTCCTGTCATGACCACTAATATAACATTGCACAAAGAAAGTCATGTGGCCAAACCTAATATTAGCGGGCCAGGGAGGATTTTCTTTCCATGGAGACCAGGGTTTGGAGGGGATGAGTGAATGTTGGCTGAGCAATAATCTAACCTACCACCACCAGGGGAAGCATAAGAAGAATACAGTGATTGCAAGTCCTGCCATGAAGGTGTGTAAGCATGGACTTTGGGCTCTCTCTGTGTAATGTAACCCTGAGACCTACAGATTTTCTTGGGAAATTGATGAATTTCACAACCTAGAAAATAGACATGTAAGACCTTCTAAGAGTTACAGAAGGTAAATAGTTGGATTTTGGTATTTCGGTAGGAGGAAGGAAAGGAAAAACTGGCAACTCAGAGTAAAAAGGAACTGAATTCTAAGAAAGGGAGACTGAGAGGGTAGGATTTTAGGTGTGCTTTTTTTCTGTTCCTTACCTTCCCCTTCCTTTCTATGGAAGGGGAAACACAGCATTAATCACTGCAGTAGTTCCACGGGCTAATATCAGGATCCAGAAGGACCAAATTACACTTTAGGATGGCCAACCCTAAATAATATTATGTAGAGCTTGAAGCAATTAAACAAAGTTTATGTGTGTGTTTTTCAAAGATACACACAAATTCAGGAATGTATGCCAAATACATTTTAGGAAATGGGGGATATTAAGACTAAGGCTTATATAGAAAAAGAAATAAGTAAAACAAGAACCTGGCACAGATGGCTATTTAAAATGCTATGAACTGAAGAGTATGTTTAATCCAACTGTCTGTTCCTAAGATCTCCTGACCATTTGAAAATATGAAAGTCAGAAGCAAGCAGGAATACTCAGGGTCATGGAAGGTCTTGAGGTTCTCATACTTAACAGAGGCTCATCAATAAGTGAAGACTCCCAGAAGCCATACATTAGCAGAATGTAAGTAACAGAGATGAGAGTAGGCACAATTTTAAATCCAGTGAGAGAAATGGATCAAGGCAACAATCTGAATCTTCTATTGCCAATATTCTCCATTGAAAAAGACTGATCCTAAGGCTCTCAATATGCCTCTTCTTCGTGAAAGAGTGGCTGCCATCCAATGCTACCAAGAAAGTGCTATGCCGGTTAATTTGGGAAGAGGACTTGGGAAACAATGCTAAACAGTTTTAACTGTTAGAAAGTATTTTTATGCTATAGAGTTAGTTATAAAGGTGGGAAAAATATTGTTACTATGAATAATTTACTGGCATACAAAAATCACCTGATTACACACCTTGTAAAATAGAATTGGCTGAAATGGAATTTTATCTGTGCTTGTACTTGAAGAGAAGGATTTACTAGGTTCTGTGTGATTGAAATCGTTCCTTGTGGAGATTGTTTCGAACCTACAAGATTTTTCTTAAAGGAGGAGCCCTGCTGAATAGAAGATGAAATAGGGTAAGAGAGCAAAGGTAGGAAAATCAATGTTCCTATGAAATGAATAGCTGATTCTGGCAAGATTTCCAGGAGAAATATGACTACGGCTAAAATGCAATCATATCAGAATTGATTTGCTGTGCCTGACCTCATTGTATACCGATCTACCATAAACTGAATAGGAATTACTTTAAAGAGGAGGTGGGTTCACTATAAAGCAAACTGTCAATCCTGACAAATGTACAATTTTCTTCTGCAAGCCTTCTCGACTCTCCTTGTCCTTAAGCACGCACGCAGCCTTGTGTATTTGCTTGATGGTGACCCTGAAACATTCTTCTCTATGAACGACCTCATTGCAGCCCCACATGGTAAGAGACTAGTTGCGTTTTATAATGTAGATTTCAATTGTCTCACAGTCTCATGCAAGGTGCTTCTAAACCTAGAAGATAACAGGAATTGATGTCAGAGCTATTGTTAAATAATAAAAGGATAGAAAGGTAAGCAGATTTTCTTCTATTTTTAAATAAACACAAATGTAGGAGACCAGAGAGAAGAAAAACTCCTTTGTGGTGTGATTATTTTTCTTTCCAACTTATACTATGCATTTTATCAAAATTAATTTCTCAGCTCTATTCAATTAGATATTTTTTAAAATCTAGCAGCAAGTAGTAGTAGTGGAGTTACGAATAATGCTAACCAAAGATTTTACTTTTATTATCAAAACTAATCTGTAAACCATTGGAGTCATATACAAATGTTGTTACTTCTTTCTTTCTTACCTTTGTAGTCGACTACAGTGAAAATAAAAAGAAGAAAACAAAGCCCCATGCTTTGACAAAGTGAGCCAGTGACAGAATAGAGACAGTTTGATGCAGAGGGAAGGGCAGTCTCCAGCAACGTGACAGGGCGAGCTTTGGGAGCTCTGCCTGTAGTTACCATGCAGAGCCCCTGACTGTGTGCAGTCACTCACAAGCAGAGCTTCTCCTTTCTCATTGTCCTCTGTCTGTTTATTCCAATACCTACTTTACCGGAGACATTTTAATAAGGGGCGTAATGTCCTCAGCCAACGTTTACAATGTAGAGCCAGAAAAAGTACTTTCCTGACTTATTATCATTTTCCTCTCCCCCAATTTACTTTCTCTCCTTCACTTGTGTTGATCAGCTAACATCACTGAGCATAAATGACTGGTCATACCTCATGTATAATTCATGCAATCAAAACTTTGCAACTGTGCACAATTTTGAATCTTATGTCTTCTGTGCCCAAATGGACTCTCTAAGCAGTCAAGAATTTCTGCAATGCAGCTTGCTTTGCCATCAAACTGAAGCACTAATAAAGTTGTCTAAATGATTCTAGAGAGAGCAGTTTATGTTTATGTATTGATTTGAGAGAAAGAGAAATGTTGATTTGTTGTTCCACTTATTTATGCATTCATTGGTTGATTCTTGAATATGCCCCAACTGGGGATTGAAACTATAACCTTGGTGTATCAGACAAGGCCCCACCCATGGAGCTATTCAGCCGGGGCCTAGAGAGGGCAGTTTAATTAGGTACTGATTCTAATCGAGATTGACTGACAGGTGGTCCCACACATTGAGTCTTAAACAAACAAACAACTCTCCTTCTTTAAACCAAATAATTATATGGATTACTGGGAAATGTGCGTGAAGAAATTTTAATAAAAGTATGCTTTGGAAAATTGTTAAGTATTGTTACTTAACAGTGTTTCTAAACAGTAAATTTAATAATTATATAAGTAGATCTGAATTACCAAAATGAAGGCTTCTGAAGCAATAGACTTTCAGAGTATGTTATCTCAAATATACACATGCTCCTGAGTAGATTAATAAAATTTGTCAGTGATAACAGGAGAAAGTGTTTCTTTCTCTTTTTTCAATACATGACTTTATAATTTAGTGTTGTATCTATAACATGGGCTAGTTATAGAAGAGAATTAAATGGAAACATTACAAAATATTACATGTTTTCCAAGTACCAAACATGAGTTATTTGTAAATTTGAACTTTTTCACCTTGGGCAATTCCCTGCATAGTAAGGTGGCTCTTTTATCTTTCTGACACATAACATTTTCATGTCTTGTTGCTTATATTTTATAATTAAAAGATTATAGCTAAGTTTATTGTCCTCAGGGATGGAATTAGGAGATTTATCAAGTGTATTCTAAGTAGAGCAATAGCCAAAGCTATAGTTCATCATACTGTTTGATACCTGATATCAAACTGTATTACAAAGCCACTGTAATCAAAACAGCCTGGTACTGGCATAAGAACAGACATATAGACCAATGGAACAGAATAGAGAGCCCTGAAATAAACCCAAGACTCTATGGTCAATTAATATTTGACAAAGGGGGAAGAAGCATAAAATGGAGTAAAAATAGCCTCTTCAACAAATGGTGTTGGGAGATCTGGACAACTACTTGCAAAAAAATGAAACTCGATCACCAACTTACACCATACACAAAAATAAATTCAAGGTGGATAAAAGACTTAAATATTCACCATGACACCATAAAAGTCCTAGAGGGCAACATTGGCAGGAAAATCTCAGATATTCCACACAGCAACATCTTCAATGATGTGTCCCCTAAAGCAAGGGTCATAAAAGAAAGAATAAACAAATAGGACCTCATCAAATTAAAAAGCTTCTGCATGGCTAAAGAAAGCAGCATTAAAATGAACAGAGAACCAACTATATGGGAAAACATATTTGCCAATGATGACTCGGACAAGGGTTTGATCTCCAAAATATATAAAGAACTCACATGACTCCACTGCAGGAAGACCAAAACCCCAATTAAAAAATGGGCAAAAGACTAGAACAGACACTTCTCCAAGGAGGATATACAGAGGGCACAGAGACATATGAAAAGATGCTCAGTATCACTAGCCATCAGAGAGATGCAAATTAAAACCACCATGAGATACCACTTGACACCAGTCAGAATGGCCGTCATAAACAAATCAACAGACAAGTGGTGGAGAGGATGTGGAGAAAAGGGAACCCTAGTGCACTGTTGGTGGGATTGCAGACTGGTGCAGCCACTGTGGAAAACAGTATGGAATTTCCTCAAAAAACTAAAAATGGAACTGCCTTTTGACCCAGCAATTTCACTGCTGAGATTATACCTAAGAGCCCTGAAACACCAATCCAAAAGAACCAATGCACTCCAATGTTCATAGCAGCACAATTTACAATAGCCAAGTCCTGAAAGCAACCTAAGTGCCCATCAGTCAATGAGTGGGTCAAAAAACTATGGTACATTTACACAATGGAATTCTACGCAGCAGAGAGAAAGAAGGAGATCCTACCCTTTGCAACAGCATGGATGGAACTAGAGAGCATTATACTAAATGAAACAAACCAGGAGGTGACAGACAAATACCACGTGATCTCACCTTTAACTGGAACATAATCAACAAAAGAAAACAGCAAACAAAATATAACCAGGGACATTGAAATTAAGAACAATCTAACAATGGCCAGAGGGGAAGGGGGAAGGAACAGTGCGGGGAAGGGTTTCCAGCAAACTCTGTAAAGGACACATGGACATAACCAAAGGGGAGGGTAGGAGCCAGGGAGGGGCGTGGGATTGGCTGGGGGGGGGGGGACGGGCGGGGGGAAAATACAGACAATTGTAAATGAACAACAATAAAGTAATTTAAAAAAAAAGAAAGAAAAGCTTGCTTATTGAAATGTGTGAAGTCATGTCAAATCTTTTTGTGCGATTTAGAAAATGTACCTAAGATGCTGATTCATTTTTGCCTGGTTATGTGGTGCAACTGCTTTCCAAACTGGATCTGCTCTGGGAGATTTGGACTCCACTTTGATTTTGTAATTATCCATTACAATTTTGTATTTCTAACATTCTGTCTTTGAAATTTATATTTTATTTAAGCATAACATTTCACTGGGTGTTCAAATTTGAAGTTATGATGTTTATAATAAATTATATTTATAGACATTTTCAGACATATTTTTAGTCATATACTTTGAAATTGTGAGACATATACATTGCTTATCCAAACAGCAAAGTGTGCACTATTTACCTGAGAATAAAGATAAGAATTATTAATAGAGATAAGTAGAACAAGATAAGATCTGATAACTAAGATCACTATCTCAGTTATGGGCTATGGGTGGTATTTCTCCCATTTTTTTTTGATTTATTACATTAATTTCTCTA
>VMDR010027324.1:0-13630 GCA_007922815.1 Macrotus californicus | reverse complement strand
TAGAACCCATGGACATGAACTAAGAGGTGAAAATGCAGGTGGGTTGGAGCGGGCAGGGCAGAGGGGATTAAAGGGGGGAAAATGGGACAACTGTAATAATATAATCAATAAAACATATTTTAAAATATAATAAAACATGGGCAAAGCACCTGAACAGAGACTTCTCCAAGGAGGACATACAGAGGGCCCAGAGACATATGAAAGGATGCTCAGCATCACTAGCCCTCAGAGAGATGCAAATTAAAACCACAATGAGATACCACTTCACACCTGTGAGAATGGCCATCATAACCAAATCAACAAATAACAAGTGGTGGCGAGGGTGTGAAGAAAAGGGAACCCTAGTGCACTGTTGGTGGGAATGCAGAATGGTGCAGCCGCTGTGGAAAACTATGGAATTTCCTCAAAAAACTAAACATGGAACTGCCTTTTGACCTGGCAATTTCATCGCTGGGATTATACCCTAAGAATCCTGAAACGCCAATTCAAAAGAACCTATGCACCCCAATGTTCAGAGCAGCACAATTTACAATAGCCAAGTGTTACAAGCAACCTAATTGCCCATCAGTAAATGAGTGGATCAAAACACTATGTACATTTAAACAATGGAATACTACACAGCAAAAAGAAAGGAGCTCCTACCCTTTGTGACAGCATGGATGGATCTGTAGAGCATTATGCTAAGTGAAATAAACCAGGAGGTGAAAGACAAATATCATATGTTCTCACCTATAAGTGAAACCTAATCAACAAAACAAAGCAAGCAAAATACAACTAGAGACATTGAAATAAAAAACAAACTGACCATAACCAGACAGGAGGTGGGAGAGGATAACGAGGGGAAAAGGGGGAAGGGTCGTTAACGAACACGTGTAAGGACACTTGGATAAAGCCAAAGGACAGTAGGATGGAGGGTGGGAGGTGGTGATGGCTGGGGTAGGGGAAGAGTGGTGGGTGTAAAATGGGGACAACTGTATTTAAATAACAAAAGAAAGCGAAGTTTAAAACAAAATCAGATTAAAATAGGGAACCTTTCAGATATCAAAGGAAATTTTAAAAACTGGTAACTTGATTGAAATTATCAAATATTTTAATAATTATTATTTATGGTATACAAAAAAAAAGTGTCACAATAAATTGCCCATCAGAGTCACTCCGAAGGCAGATGAGGTATATCTGGTAAAAATGGGATTGTTTCCTAAGCTCACACTTGCTTGGCTTTGGTCTGGTTAGCACCTTCTATACTGTGCTCACAACAGTACCTTTTACTTTCAAGGTAGAGGCAGACAACTTCTCTCCTTCAGGCTTCATTGTCGGGGGCTTGTTGTGCACAAGTTTCCACCATCCTGGTTCTCCAAATTCCTGAGCACCTGAACGGAAATACATAGGACTTCCCACACTGAGGCAACCTGCTACTGTGCTCCACCAGGTTGAAGTCTTTTTCCTAGACAGTCCAAGAATATAAAAATTATTGGTATTTTAATTCAATCATATAGAAAATACACTCCATGTATATTCTACAAAGCCTAGCCTATGATATGCTACAAAACCTGCAATTTTTGAAGGACCATTAAGTCAAGAGAGAGGCTCTGAAGTCTGTCTGGCTTCAAATCCTGGCTCTACAACCTTCTAGCTGACTGCTTCTTCATCTTTAAAATTAGGATCATAGAACTTGCTTTTATATGTAAATTAAACACAGCTCTCAAGAAAGCAAGCAGGAGAATCAATCGCCCTGGTAAATACTTCATTTTTTAAAATATTATATTTTGATTATGGTATTACAATTGTCTAAATTTTTTCCGATTCCCCCATCCACCCCAGTACCCCCTACTCTCTCAGACAATCCCCACACCAAGTTTCATGTCCATGGGTCATGCGTATAAGTTCTTTGGCTACTCCATTTTACTTTACTGTACTTTACAATCCCATGTTTATTTCTGTAACTACCTATCTGTACTTCTTAATCCACTCAGCTCTTTATCCATCCTTCTCCCCTCCCCTCCTATCTGGCAACCAAAATGAACTGTGTCCATGACTTTGTCTCTGTTTTTCTTGTTTGTTTAGTTTGTTTTTTAGATTCAATTATTGATATGTATGTTTAGTGCCTTTTTATTGTTCATAGTTTGAATCTTTTTTTTTTCTTAAATAAGTCCCTTTAACATTTTATATAGTAATGGTTTGGTGATGATGAACTCCTTTAGTTTTTTCTTATCTGGGAAGCTCTTTATCTCCCCTTTGATTCCAAATGATAGCTTTGCTATGTAGAGCAATCCTGGCAGTAGGTCCCTGCTTTTCATGACTTTCCCATGAGTATTTCTTGTGAATCCCTTCTAGCCTGCAAAGTTACTTTTGAGAAATCAGCTGATGGCCTTATGGGAACTCCCCTCTAGATAAGTAACTGCTTTACTCTTGCTGCTCTTTAGATTCTGTCTTTATCTTTAACCTTTGGCATTTTAATTATGACGTGTCTTGATGTAGGCATCCTTGCATCCACCTTGTGTGGGTCTGTGCTTCTTGAACTTGCATGTCTATTTCCTTCACCAAATTAGGAGAATTTTTCTTTCATTATTTTTTCAACTAGATTTCCAATTTCTTCCTTTCTCTTTTCCTTCTGGCATCATTATCATGCAAATGTTGGAACACCTGAAGTTGTCCCAGAGGCTGCTTATACTACCCTCGTTTTTTTGGACTACTTTTTCTTCTTGTTCTGCTCCATTGTTTTTTGTTTCCTTACATTCTAAATCATTGATTTGATTCTCAGCTTCATCCATTCTACTGTTGTTTCCCTGTAAATTGTTTTTTATTTAGATTGGTGTTTCCTTTGTTTCTGACTGATCTTTTTTATGCTGTTAACATCCTCACTTTCCTTGAGCATTCTAGTACCTAGTGTTTTGTGCTCTGCATCTGATAAATTGCTTATCTCCATTTTATTTATTTATTTTTCTGGAATTTGATCTTTACTTTCATTTGTGCCATGTTTGCCCCATTTTGGCAGCCTCCCTTTGTTTGTTTCTATGTATTAGGTAGAGCTGCTTTGACTCTGTCTAGGTAGTGTGGTGTAATGTACAGGTGGCCCACAGGGTCCAGTGTGGCACAGCCTTCCCTATCACCCAAGCAGGGTACTCGAGGTGTGCCCTTTGTGTAGGCTGAGTACACCCTCCTCTTGTAGTTGAGCCTTAATTGCTGTTGGCAGGTTGATGAGACCTACACCAGTCTGCTGCAAGAACTGGCTACGACCACTGACTGACAATTTCCACCCTTTGTGAAGGGTCTGTTTTGTGGGGGCAGGGTGGTGGTACACTGACGTGGTCTGTAGCTGTCCACTGGGTACACAGGCTCTGGGCTCCCCAGGTAGTGCAGGCCAAGGTCGGCGCCCACCTGTGTTCGGCTGAGGGCCAGCCTGCATGAGCTATAAAGCAACCTGAGATAGCTGCTACTTGTGCTGGGCTGGCAATCTCCAGGGAAAGCCAAGCTTTGAATCTAGGCTGGCTGCTTCTAGTTCCAGGCCTGGGGCCACTTAGCCCTTGCTTGTTTGATAGAATTTTGGAAGTTGTAAAGCAACAGCCAAGACCAGCCATTCATACAGAAAAGTCAGTTCACAGTTTGGATGGGCCTGTAAATTTGGTGGGACAGTTAACAGTTTGGATGGAACTGTACATTATAAGGGATAGAGTATCGGGGGATCTCCAGGGAAGGGCAAACAGTATTAGCCAGGTTGATCAAGTGTTCAGATACGACACCTGCCTGTTTGCTCTGTGGCTCTGTGTGGGGAAGGCGCAGAAAAGTGACAATGGCTGTTGCCCACCTTTCTGTCTGGGAGTAAGCTGTCCCCCAGCTCCCACCTTGATGACAGATACTTCAGTTCCTCCTTGTATGCCACTGGTGCTTTTCAAGCTGCTACCCCTGTGGTGTAGGAGCTCAGAGAGAGTGAGTCTGTGTAAGTCCACATGTGGGTTTTTTAAAGGGAACTGCTTGGGACTCCAGAAGTTTCTTCTACTGAACAATCCCCGCTGGTCTTTGCAGCCAGAAGTTATGGGGACTTATCTGCCTACTGGAACCCTGGGCTGAGGGCCTGTTGTAGGGCTGGTACTCCTCGCCCCTGAGATATCCCTCCCAAATTTTTATCTACCACACATGGATGTGGGACCAGCCCATTTCGTTTCTCTGCCCTCTCTGCCAGTCTGGATGGATGTGGTTTCTTAATTCCATAGTAGTCAGACTTCCATTCAAGTCGATTTCTGATGGTCCTGAGTGATGGCTGTTATATATTAGTTATAATTTTCATGTGGTTGTGCAAGGAGTCGAGCTGTGTTTACCTATCCACCCTACTAAATAGTTTATTTTACCCAAGGTATCAGATGCATCTCTCAGTCTGTTCCTATTGGTCTTTACACCATAGAATGGGCTAAAACTATATTGCACAATATGTTCCAGGAACAAAGAACTTAACTTTGGGGGTGGGGGAAGCAAGCATAACTACACAAGAGCATATATAACAAAAATTTTTAAATATGTTAAATGTCAAATATTTAGGATCTGCTTGAAAATTCTTTCAAATGCAACTGTTTTATTTCCACCTTGAAAACATAAGTCAATTACCAGAAATTTTTCATAAGAAAGCCAATTTAACAGTTTGAAAATAGTGGTAGGAAGCAAAAGAAAAAAGGTATTCTTAGCAATAAAAATGTACTAGAAAAAAAATAAAAAAAAAATAAACTAATAGGCATAAACACTGTTAGTGATGGGGCAAATAACTTTAGCTTTTACCAGCAATGTTCTGGTTCCAGAGCACCTCTCCACTCTAAACTTTTTCAAACCTTTGCAAGCTCCCTCCTCTTGCCCAAACAGTGTGACTACAGGAAAGTCATTTCACTTGCTTTCTCACACAATGACTATTAGTCCAGTTGGTGGTATCCCATAGGTTCCTTAGGCTCCGGTAACTTCTCCTTGATCTTTTTTCTTTCTGTTCCTCAGACCTAATACTTCCCATTGTCCTATTCTCAAGTTCACTGAATGTACCTTCTGCCTGTTCAAATATATCTTTGAATCTCTCCAGTGAATATTTCGTTCCAGTTACTGTACTTTGCAGCTCCAGAAATCTCTTTCTGATTTCTTTTTAGGTTTCCTACATCTTTACTGATATTTCTGTTTTGTTCATACACTATTTTTTCAACTTTCTCCACATCTTCCTTTAGTTCTTTGCATATCCTTGACAGTTGTTTTAAAGTCTTTGTCTAGTAAATCCACCATTGTGTTGTGTTGTTTTTTTTTAAGGAAGTATCTGTTGGATTATTTTTTCCCTTTGAATGGACCATACTTTGTTGTTTCATTGTATTCCTTTTAATTTTTTTAATTTAAAATAGGACATTTGAATTTAATAACATAGTAACTCTGGAAATTAGATAATCTTACTTTCCCAAAGTTTGGTTTTAGTTTTTTGATTGATGTAGGCTGTCCCTTGTGCCAAAGATCAGCATAAATTGTATAAACTTAAGGTCTTCTCAGGTCATTTCTGAGCTTGTGCCTTCCCCTGAGCATGTATAGTGACCTTCTAATTTCCCCTGTATATGTAGTTGCTTTTGAATGTCTTAGTCTTGAATGCCTGGCTCCAAAAAAGGAACAGAGAGACAAATGAAGTGGGGAGGGGAGGAACCAGCCTGTTAAATGCCTTAAAGTTGGTTCAGCTAGAGGGGAAATGGCTTGCAATAATAGGGAGGGTACAACAATGGCTGCCCAACTCTGTAACTCTGTTACCAGGAGCAGTAGTGATCTGAGCACAGATCACAATGTTTGGAGGACAGGGTCCTTTTTCTCCACCCTGGCTCCCATAAGCTGTGTGCAAGCTGCTCTGAAGACATGTACATTTTTGCCTGCCACAGCTGAAAGATGTGGGATAGGCAGAAGCTACAGTGCTAGGAGTTGAAACTGACTGAAATTAAGAACAATTTACTATCCAAACCTTTCCCTGGAAGTTGCAAGCCCTCAACAGACACCAAAAATCCAAAATAGTTACATCAGACAGATTCTCCAATTGCAATCACTGTCTAGGTAGGGAGACAAATTTCTGGTGCTTCCTACTCTGCCATCTCCCTAGAATCTTCACATAATTTTTTGAATTTTAAATACTATGAATGTGTTGTCTCATATTTCATCAAATATAAGACCTACTGATTTTAAAATATATCATTTTATGTATAAGAAAACTATCAAATTTTGACACACCATCACTTGTAAGATATATCCAGCCATCAAAGAAATCAAAATTTAAAATATTGTGCACCTTAAAACAAATAAAGAATAAGCTATTCAAACTATTCTTCATTAATCAAAGATATGCCTTGTGGAAGAATTCAAGGCCGAGATTGTACAAGCAAATTAAATGATCACACACAATGGCAATTAAACTAGTAATTAATAAAGCTTCTGTATATTTTTAAATTTATTTCTACAATAGGTACATATAGTTATTTAGATAATCCCTAATAGCCCTTTACACACACTTAAACTAATAAAAATTAAAGGCAGGCAGCTCCCAATCAAGATGGTGATGCAGGCAGGCAATGGCTCACCTCTTCACATAGCCACATCAAAATTACAATGCATATACAGAAGAACCATCACTTAGGAACATCAGAAACTGAGCTGAATGGAGGTCTGACAACTATGGAAATGAAGAAACCACATCCATCCAAACTATTAGAATGGGCAAGGAAGTGGAACAGGCTAGCCCCACACCCACATGGATAAAATTTCAGAAGGGATATCTCAGGAGCAGGGAGTCCCAGACACACACCAGGCCCCCCAGCCCAGGATTCCAGAGCCAGGAAGGCAAGTCCCCACAACTTCTGGCTGCAAAAACCAGCAGGTAGAGGAGGCTGCCAAATCCCAGAGCAGTTCCTCTTGGGGAACCACACACAGACTTACCTACTCAGACTTGCTTCCTCTGAACTCCAGCACCAGGGTGGCAGCTTGAAGGACACCAGTGGTATACAGGGAGAGACTGAAGTATCTGGCATCAGGGCAAGCAGAAGTCATTGTCCCTTTTTTGAGTCCTACCTCCACAGAGCCGGTAGGCTGCTGCCATATCTGAGATTCCATCAACCTGGCTAACACTGTGTGACCCACCTTGGAGATCCACAGACACTCTACCCCACTCAACTTATGGCCCCATCCAAGCTACTTTTCTGTAAGAATGGCTGGTCTTGGCTCCTAAATCCTATCAAACAAGCAATAGCTGGCTTCAGTGAGCCCTAGTGGTGGCCAGATTAGAGTCATAGCTTGGCTACACCTGGGAATCTCCAAGCCCAGCACAAGTAGCAGCCATCTCAGGTTGCTTTACAGTTCAGGCAGGGTGCCCCAGACAAAACACAGGTTGGGGCTGACCTTAGCTTGCACCACCTGGGAAATCCCAGGACCAACTCACCCAGTGGACAGCTACAGACGTTGTCAAATCAACACCACCCTGCCCCTGCACATCTGACCCTCCACGGAGGGCAGAGGTTGGTGGTCCGTGGTCACAGCCAGTCCTTGCAGTTGACTGGCCTGGGTAATTCCTCCCGTTAATCTGCCAACAGCAACCAAAGCTCAACTACATGAGGAGGGTGTACTCGGCCCACACAAAGGGCACACTTCGAGTACCTGGCCTGGATGATAGGGGAGGCTGTGCCACTGGACCCTACAGGACATTTATACATTACGCCACACTACCAAGACACAGAATCACTGCAGCTCCACCTAATACATAGAAACAAACACAGGGAAGCTGCCAAGATGAAGAAATAAGGAAACATGGCCCAAATGAAAGAACAGATCAAAACTCCAGAAAAAGAGCTAAACAAAATGGAGATAAACAATCTACCAGATCAAGAGTTCAAAACACTGTTTATAAGGATGCTCAAGGAACTTAGTGAGGACTTCAGCAGCACAAAAAAGACCCAGTCAGAAACAAACGATACACTAACTGGAATAAAGAACAATTTACAGGGAAACAACAGTAGAATGAAGCCGAGAATCAAATCAATGATTTGGAACATAAGGAAGCAAAAAACAACCAAGCAAAACAAGAAGAAAAAAGAATTAAAAAAAAATTAGGATAGTGTAAAACAGCCTCTGATCCAACATTCACCTCATAGCTATGCCAGAAGGGAAAGTAAGAAATTGGAAATCTTTCCGAAAAAACAGTGAAAGAAAACCTCCCTAATTTGGTGAAGGAAATAGACATGCAAGTCCAAGAAGCACAGAGTCCCAATTATGATGGATGTAAAGAAGCCCACTCCAAGACACATTATTATTAAAAGGCCAAAAGTTAAAGATAAAGAGAGACTCTTAAATCAAGAGAAAAGAAGTTAGTTACCAGGAGGTTGCCAGATGGGAAGGAGAAGGAAGAGAATGGATGAAGAAGTGAGGGAATTAAGAAGTACAAATAGGTAGCTACAGAATAGCCATGGGGATGTGAAGTATAGTATAGGAAATGGAGTACCCAAAGGAATTATACACATGACCCATGGACAAGAACAATGGTGGGGGGATTGCCTGAAGGAGCAAGGGCTGCTTGGTGGAAGGGTGCAAAGGGAGAAACATCAGGACAACTGTTACAGCATAATCAATAAAATATAATTAAAAAGTAAAAAAAAAAATTAAAGGCACAAAAGCAAAATCTATAAATATCAGAAAGAAAATGTATTCAAGTTTAGAACTTAATTACACAATATGCTATTCTCCTAGCCTTTATAGCAAATAAGAAATGGTTATTATTGTTAAGAATTAAAAATACGTTCTATGAATAGCAGAATTCAAATCTTTATTAGATATGAAAAAAGTCTGACTGCAAATGTTCTTTGCAGCCTGGTTCTCTGGGGTGTAGTGATGTCTAGGTTCATAAATAGAGACATCTGAGTGCATGGTGACATCAACAAGGAGCAGTTTCAGGTGACCACCCAATCACTGATATTTAAAGCAGAGCTCCAAAATAAAGGTGAGCACTGGTCAGGAAACTGAGTAACAAGGGATCACAGAGTAAATTTTAATTCTCTTTCACTCCTTCTGGTTACATTAAGGAGTACCTTTGTTGTTTGAAATTCTAACATATGTAGTCTTCCCTTTTGATGAAGAAAGAGTCTCAGATTGCCTCTACAGGCCATGGGCTTCACTACAACTTAATGGCATTTTATTTCTAGGGCATTTATTTTTATAGTTTCATTCTATTTACAACAAATGATAGGAGTTTTTCACTTTTCAAGGTTGTGTGAAGTTTCTTTATAAAATTAATATATTTTTAAGTGACTTGATTTAAAGAAGTAAATAATAATTCAAATGATGCATTATTGTGGCCAAAACCACTAGTCTAGTGGTTAAACTACACAGCAGCTGGAAAGTAATTAATGCCTTCCAGACATATTTAAAAAGAACAGGCTGTAGCAATGAACAAATGAAACCGAACAACTTCTATTAAAATAAAGGCAACATCCTTAAAAATAGGCAATTTAAATCCAATTTCTTCCAGAAGACAATCCATTAAACAGAACAGCACTGAGAGATATGAAAACATTCCAAGATCTAATTTTATCAGTTTTTTCCCTTTCTTGTCCCTTATAAATGGGATCTATTGAGTTCCACAAATAGTGCTAAATCATTAAACTAAGACAACAGATTTCCTTTCTTTGAGAAAAAGAACCAGTTATACTGTCAATTCTTTTCTTAGTACCACTAAAATACTCCAGAACAAAAATAACTCCTTTTGTAAAAATGTACTGAATCTATTCTATTTTTTCCTCATAGCAAGCCTCCAGAAGGTCATCTCTCCTTACAAATGTCTTCCCTGAACTCCCAGCAACATCAGCAGAACAGTGACTTCTCAGCACTGGAGGTTACAGAGGCTGCAGTGAGTTCAGAGTGAGGACAGGTACAAACTCCCAGCTCTGACAGGATGTGATCAGAGCCTTTATCTCATCTACATTGACCCAATACGCAAGATTTATGAATCTCATACAGGACTTCAGATGGCAGTTAACAATCAGAACCTCAAACAGAATTCACTAATGCAGTTGCGAACTCACTAATCCCTAAATAGCAATAAAGATCATGTTAAGTCCACACAAACATTTAGTTAAAACACACGGTCTCAATGTCTGTGCACTAGCATCCCTAAGTCTGATGAACCAAAGTAGCCACCAAGGAGGAGTACACTCAGCAGCAAATTGAAAGCATTATTACGAAAAGAATGAATGAATGAGCCATATGTGATTAATGTACTTAGACTTTGCTAAGCACTGTAATACCAAAATTATGAAACTGTTTCTCCCTTCTAGTTAATAAAAAAAATACTAAGAAGTCTCTATTAATGAAGACCAATATTAATGGGTGCAGTCAATAATTGCCATTATTTCTCTTTTTCTGATCTTTCCGTAAGGACAACATTTTCTGACTAACAAAATTTTCTGTAATGCCACAAGCAAACACGTATTCTAATTCTCTAGAGCAGTGATTTTTAACTTGTGTGCCATAAGAATCTTTAAAACATGCAATTCCTGACAATGTTAGTCAGGGGTACTGACCTCTTTTCTCTTAGATTGTCAAATAAAAATAAATAAATAACAACAGCAACACAACAATAGCCATCCAGTATGAATGAATCAAAATTATACCTATGTTTTTGGTCAGGTCTGCAAAAAATATATTTTTGTGTATGCTACAGAATTTAGAATTAGTTTATGTGTGCTATAAAATGAAAAAGGTTGAAAATTGCTGCTGTAGAGGGCTGCATTAGGCTGTCTCAAATCTTATATTCTTTGTTCTTCACATCTTTATTCAAATAAAAGACTTTTTAAAAATTACATTACCTATTCCCTAGTAAAAAAGTCCAATGTTTCTCAATAAAAGCGCAGATATCCTCTTTCCACCTGAAATAACCTTGACGTCCACTTCCTTCCAGAGACAAGTTGTACATTGCCAACATGACAACCTGAAATACAAAGGAAACAAGGGATGGGAAAGAGGCATGACTAAGGGTGTTAATCTACAGGGGTGGAAATATGTTTTATATTCTAGGTAGTAATGCTGGAGAACGGAGGGGGAAAAGGAAGGATAATATTGGAATATTCTTAGTATAGAATTTACTTCCATAAGGAGTATCCTGAAGCTGTAAGGAGTCTAGTAAAGTATAATTCATCTCCCCGATATCTGGGTCCACAGATTTAATTCCCAACAGTCCCATGAGAATGTCTATGACTCAAGGCAATTCTGATGCTTCCACTGAGTTTCAATTTCCCCCATCCTTAAACTTACAAAACTTTTAGACAGCCTAACAAATAATTAACCCCATGAACAGATTTTTCAAATTCTTTCACTTATTTTTGCATCAGGTCTACATCAACCAACAAGCATCTTCCTTTGAGCAGTTATTGTTCATGGGGAGTTACGGTTTAATGGATATGGAGTTTCAGTTTGGGAAGATAAGAAAGTTCTGGAAATGGATGGTGGTGATGGTTGTCAAACAGTGTGAATACACTTTATTCCACTGAACTGTATGCTTAAAAATGCTTAAAACTATAAACTTTTATGGTATGTATATATTACCACAATTTTTATTTATTTTGTTTCATAGGCCGGTGCTCAATTCACTGAGCCTTACCAGGCAGGGCTTATTACCACAATTTTTAAGTTATTTTTCAAGAAATATTTTAAGAAAAGAATGAAGCAAATTTCTGCCCACTCACTCCTACAGTATCTCAGAAGCATTAATTCACTGTTAATCTCAGTGGCAGATACATAAGTGTCTATTATTTCCGATTTATATTTTCTTTTATATTTGAAACACTTCATTACTTAAAAAGTTAAAAATTCACATGTACATGAAAATAACTTTACCTATTATCACAATGCTTACTGAGGAAAACTACAAGCTCAATATATAAAGGACATGGTTTTCCTCCTCTCCTGGAATTCACAGTCTCAAAAGAATGCATCCCAGTTTAGTTTTCTGTTCTCACATGATCAGACACACTCATCAGTAACAGGCCAGCCTTGTGAACCAGTGTGTTTTCCCCAGGGCCTAGCTCAGGGCTGGCACAGACACAGCAGGCACGAGTATCTTGAAAAACAATCATAGTATCCTTCTTTACCTGTAAAGTAAGAATGACTGTCCAGGACAAGAATGTAAAAACTGCACTGTCCTTCCCAAACACATGATAAAGTTTCTCCTGCATTTCAAACTGTTGTGCACAAGTCACCAAAGGGGAGGACCGAAGACAAAAGGAGGGCATGGAAGAAAGAGGCCTTTTAGTCAGGAGACCAGACCTTTTTACTGCTGGTATTTAGTAATACAAACAAGCATTTCCATTTATTACTTTGATAAAGCACCAAATACAAAGTTTAAGATTTTAAAAAAAACCAGAAAACCCACATTCCAATGAAATCTATTCAAGACCAACTGAGTCTCTGCCAGCTCTTTGATGAGAGACTGAGTTTTTAAGATGCAACGAGAAACACTGGACAATAGCTTGCCACGAACCAGAAGCGCCTGATGGAAGTTATCACTTCATCACACCAGTATTATCCACCACCAATGTGTCTTTGGAAGTAAAAGAAATGATTTTCAAGTGCTATTAGTCTAATTAAATGTGCAAATTGAGCCAATATTATATTCTGACCAATATAATCCAAAACTAGTTTTTCTTTTAAAAAGAACCTTCACAGAATACTCACATTCCTGAAAATAACAAAATACATATATTTGCTATTCCATTTTATAGCTTTTGAGAAGCTATTTGCAAGCCAAGTGCAAATCTGCCTACATGTGCACACACAAGAATAATCTATTAACACTAATCTGACCCTACCTAGAGCAGGTCAAACATGCTCTTTGAGAAAAATATTGGAATTACAACATTCATGAGACTATATCCTCAATACAAACTTCATTTTCTACTCATATTTTCAGACAAGTCAAAAAGACTCCATCCACTCACCGCTGACAGATTTCACAGGCGATGTCCTAATAAAGCTGATAATTAAGATAAATCTAAGGCTGCTAAAGCAACTACAATTTGCAAGGACCACCTGAAGTGGCTTAGATGGTATCATTTACAATCTTTTCTCATTATCCTGTTTATTTCCTTCATAGCAAAAAAGTGCAATGGGTAACTAACTTATTTGTCTACTTAAAATCTAAAATAAATGTCTAGAATGTCACGGCAGGGGGCAGGGGTCTTGGCTGTGTAGATCATTACAGCAGCCTCCAGGCCTAGAACAATGCCTGGGTCATGACAGGCACTCAACATTTGTCGAATCAACAAACATAAAATTGAATATGTATAATGTGTTCCTTTTTAGAACTTAAACACTGTATATGCATTATGCTTGCTAGAGACATATTAATATAAAAACAAAACCAAAAAAAGTAATACAACCAAAGATCAATAAAAAGCTATTGTTCAGGCTATACCATAAGGCTGTACCGATCAGGCTAAACTGGATTACAGTACTGGTATTGGTATTCAAGATAACTTAAAGTGGATGTAAGTATTCATCAAGCAAAAAATATTTAAACATGTTTGAGTTCAAATGCAGAAAAGCTGGATTGTGTTGGTTTCTACAATCAGCCACCTTATGTCTTCCTATTTCCAATGGGCCA
>VMDR010027322.1:0-13643 GCA_007922815.1 Macrotus californicus | reverse complement strand
CAAGGAAGTTTTCTTGCTAGTGCTGTTTTCACTGAGAATATTGTCGTCAAAATGTGTAAGAGATAATGTTTCTGATATACTTTCAGTATGTCTTTAGATCCATGTAAAAATATATTTTCCATATGTATGTTAATGTATATGCTTACATAAACTCACAGGTTAGCTGTTTTTGTTTTCAAATAAAAGCTCAAGTATGGAGATTGGAAGTTTCTTAAATTTCTTTTTATTTATGTGTCATAGAAATATACATTTGAAACCTATATGATTTTATTAGCCAATGTCAGCCTAATAAATTTAATTTAAAAAAGAAAAATGTATTTTTCTTGCAATATTCTTTTATAGAAAAGACCTTTTTATTTTTGAAAAGTTTAAAAAATATAGAAAATTATAAAAATAGTAATCGTGCACATTCCCACCATATAAAATGTTAACACTTTTTCATTTTTGCCTCAGATACATGTTTAATAGAAAAGAACTGTGTATATTATGGTTGTCACACTGAATTCTGAAAAAGCTGTGTATAACTTTATACTTTACTGGAACATTGGCTGACCGAGTTAAAGTCTCTGTTGTTCTCCCCAGTGTCACCCTCTCTCCCTCCTCATGTTCCCTCCCAGAGGCAATTGCTATGATAAATTTGATGTGTGTCCTTACAATTTACCTTTTCATAAACTATGTATAGAAACAGGACATGGCATCGTTGAATGCTTTTGAAGAGTGTAGACTTTTGAGCCATACTTCCTTGCTTTAAATCTTTGTTCTGCTGCTGAATAGTTTTGGGACCTTAGGAAAGTTTTTAAATCTTTCTGTGCCTCCTTTTCCTCATCTGTTAAATAGGGATAATGGAAGTGTCTATCTCAAAAGGTTGTTGTAAAAAGTCAATGAGTTTAAAACTGTGCCAGGAACTTAAAAAATTGGTAAATTTAAGTAACTATTAATGTGATTGTGTCATGGTATACATATTTCAAAACTTGCTTTTTAAATTTTACTCCCCACCCCCATCTTTTTGGCCCTATAGGTCTAGTTCATTCATTTCAACTGGTGGGTAATATTCCATTCAATGAATGTGCTGCAATTTTTTATTTCCTCTGTTGATGGGCATTTAGATTGTGGTTATTTCTTATCTGTTATAAAGTGTCTATGCACATCCTTGTATCTCCTGAAGCAACATGCCAGAATTTCTCCAGGTCGTATGCCTATTGTCAGATTTCTGCATCTTAGGATATAAGCAATTTTTTCTCTTACAAGATATTTATAGGATATTGATAAACAAGGTCTGTTTAACCAGCAGTTAGTGTTGTCAGACTCTTTGACTTTTTCCAGTCTGATTGGTATGAAATGACATTTTATTTCTATTTTATTTCTCTTCATATTCTCTTATGTATGGGCATTTTTTGTTATCTCTTCAGTGATTTGACTGTACTTTTGCTTTATACATTTTTATTGGGCCGTCTTTTTCTTATGATTTGTAAGAAATCTATGTGCCCACGCTTTGCAAGGCCAAAACTCAAAATATAAGTGTTTGGAATAGGGAAAGATTATTGATCAAGAAGGTGCCAACTGAGAAAATGGAAGACTTAGAGGTACCTCAAATCCATCTTAAGAAAATACAGAGTTCAGGCTTCTATTTTGAGGGAAGGGGGAAGTGGGAGGGGCAAGAGGTGATTGACTACCACAGACTACCAAAGGGGTCTGAGGAAATTGTGCTTAGTCTGTTGATCCTAGTTGATGTGCATCTGGTCATGAGGTTCCTGCTAATCTTTGATAAACAATACACATTTCCCTTTTCGCCTAGGAAGAGGCACTTTCTGGTGAGGGGCTGCTTTTGTGAAATTCCTCTAATGATTAGCATGTCTTTATGCAAGAAGCTATTAACCTGATGGCTGTGGGAACAAAGCTGGCTTGAACATGATGGGATTAGAGAGGTCACACATTTTACTGTGTTATGAGAGGTTTTTTATTTGTTTTTAAATACATTCAGGATAGTTACAAATGTTAGCGAAGTTTGTTTTTGTTTGTTTTTTGAGGTTTCCAAATCTCTTGAACAATGACCAACCATTATGGATCCAAGTTATTGTGAATTTTCCACTATATATTGTTATTAGTGAATTATCTAATGTACTTTCTGAGAATATGTATAGTTACATTTCTCTCCTTCTGAAATTATGAGGAAATGTTTCAGTAATATACTGTAAATATATTTCACCTAAAACTACTTAAATTTCGTGGACTCAAAAACCAGGTGGAATTTTTATTAATGTAATTAGTACCACAGTTTTGTTTTAGTCCAACATTTGAGTGACCTCCTGCTAGAGAATGTGTTTGCTCCTAAAGTGCTTTCTAGCTAAGGAATAAAAATGTATACCTGTGAAATGTGTACTTACATGTATAACATTATAAACTGTTCATCAATGTTGAGATTGTTTTGCACAGTACCAACAGTGTTTCTATTTCGGTCCAACCCACTATACATGACTTAAAGGACTAAAATCAGTCTGGTTAAGGCAACAACTTTATTATTATTATTATCATCATCATCATTATTATTATTAATTATAAACTTAACTTTAGAATAGTTTTAATTTACAGAAAAGTTGCAGCAAGTTACTATGTATCCTGCATCCACTTTCCCCTACTGTTAATATCTGGTATTTTTTTTTAAGATTTTATTTATTTAGTTTTAGAGAGAGGGAAGTAAGGGAGAGAGGGAGAGAAACAGCAATATAAGAGAGATACATCAATCAGTTGCCTCTTGCAGGCCCCCAACTGGGGACCTGGCCTGCAATGCAGGCATGTGCCCTGACCAGGTAATGGAACACGGTGACCTCTGGGCTCATAGGTCAGCACTTAATCTACTGAGCCACACCAGCCAGGGCAATATCTGACATTTCTATGTTACATTTGTGACAACCAAGAAACCAACATCAGAACATTGCTATTAACATTGCTATTAATATTAAATAAAGTCCATACTTTATTTGAATTTTATTAGTTTTTACCTAATGTCTGTTTTGGGCTCCAGGATCCCATCTAGAATATTGCAGTACATTTAGTTGTCATGTTCCCTTTGGCTCCTCTGGGCTGTGACAGCTTCTCAGATTTTCCTTGTTTTGATTACCTTGATAGTTTTGAGGAATATAGGTCAGATATTTGGTAGAATGTCCCTCAATTTGGGTTTTTCTCTTTCCTCCCTCCTTTTGGAGACCTTTTGGTTTGTGTGGTGACACCCAGCCAACTGAGCCACATCAGTTAGGGCTGATATTTTTTCAGAGTTGGACTGGGGCTGTTGGTTTTGGGGAGGATGACCACCGAGGTAAGACACCATTCCTATTATATTACATCAAGGTACACATTATCAATATGATTTGTCACTGATATTTTTAACCTCTATCACCTGACTGAGGTAGTGTTTGCCAGCTTTCTCTACTGTAACGTTTTCCTATATTCTGCTTGTTGGAAAGAAATCACTAAGTGCAGACCATTCAGTCACTAAGTGGAGAGTCAGATTTTAACTGTTTAAGGGGGGTTATCTACAAAAGTATTTGGAATTTCTGTAAGGGAGATTTTTCTCTTCTCAGTTATTAAATCACTTGTTAATATCAGTATGGACTCATGGATATTCATTTTATAACTTTGGTTTATAATTATAATTATAACTTTGGGTACTACTTTATTTATCCAATATTTTGTTGTTCAAATTGCTGCACACCTTTCATGCTGGCTCCCGTGACCAACAGGACATACCTCATTATTCTGCTTTCTGAGCACTTCCTTACTTTTTGACACCACGAGATGCTGCAGGCTCATGTTGTATATTCCCTACCTCAGCCCTACAACCATTTCTCCAAGAACCCCTGGCTGATTTTATTAGAGAATGATGCTAGAAACCAAGGTCTGGGCACTGGAGGACTGCAGCTAGGGTTTCATTGATTCTAGGCCCTCTCAATGTACAGATTTAGGGAATATGTACTAACCCATAGATTCAAACACATAACTATTTTTCTGTCTATCCATCTTTATATAAAGCTAAACATGAGTTCTTACTGATATATTTGACTCTACTTCAGTACCACATGTTTCCTTTTAGCCTTACCCCTCCCTCTAAAAGTGAGAAACCTGGTTCTCACCATACTCTCTGGGATTGAAATCTAGTTTTGTTATTATATCTTCAAAAGATTGTTATGAAGCTTAAATTTGTTAATGCAAGTAAAGCACTTAGAACAGTGACTGGCACTTAGTAAAGTTCAATAAATAGCCTATTATAGCTATTATTGCCCTTAGAATGTTTTAATTTATGTATCTGTGTCCCCTACCTACTAGTCTAAAATTAATGAATGAATGAACAAACCAACTAACGTGGGGTTTTAAAATGAAAGATATATTCCTAGGTCTTTAAAAAATATGTTTATTAATTTGAGAGAGGGGTGGGGAGACATCGATGTGAGAGAGAAACATCAATTGTTTGCCTCCCATACATACCCCAGCTGGGATTGAACCCCAACTGTAGGTATATGCCCCCAGCCTGTTGGTGTGTGGGATGACGTTCCAACCAACTGAGCCATACCAGTCAGGGCTGTTCCTGGCCTTGAGACTGTCGTGGCAAGTTGACCATTTACCTTTCTCTGTAGTAGCTCTAACAGTTGGTATTCTGTCACAAATTTGAAATTGGCACTAATGATGACTAGCATTTCCTACTTAATTCGTTATTTAAATTTCAGCCCAATTTTCTTATTAATAGTACTGTTTAAACTCTAGGAATGCCCTTTATTTTTTCTTGACCTTCACATAGCCTGTACTATAGCATTTAGCCAGCCTTTCCTATTCTGTACTGAAGTGTGAATGTGATAGGTCTGTGAAGGTTGTACTTTTCATTCATTTGGGAGATAAACTGAAGCATGTTGTAGAGGAAGATTGAACAAGGGGGCAGAATAGGGGAAATTGGAAAACTTACCAACTACTGTCTGAGCCAAACCCGCACAGTACCCCTTCACTTTGGTTTAAAATGAATTTTCAGAAGAGGGGTGTGGGGGAATGGGTGGAAAAGGTGAAGGCATTGAGAAGTACAGATTGGTAGTTACCAAATAGTCACAGGCATTTAAAGTACAGCATAGGGAATGTAGTCAATAATATTGTAATAAATATGTTTGGCGCCAGATGGGTACTACATTTACTGGGGGATTACTTTGTAAATTATATAAATGCCTATCCACCATGCTGTACACCTACAACTAATATAAAATAATATAAATGTCAGCTGTAATTGACAAATAAATGAAAATAATCATGAAAAGTAAAAATGAATAAGTAAATAAAATGCTCAGAATATTGGAGACTCATAATCAAATGTAACTTCAGTAAACATTCTAGGGGCAATATAAATCATTAAAAATGATTAATGTCTCTACTTTCTTTCATTATTATAAACAATTGAGACTTGTTTACTTAAAATCGGTTTTTATGGCCCTGGCTGGGTAGCTCAGTTGGTTGGAGTGTCATCTCATACATCAAAAGTTTGTGGGTTTGATTCCTGGTCAGGGCACGTGCCTAGGTTGTGGGTTCAATCCCTGGTTGGGGCGCTTAAGGCAGGGGGTGGTCAGCTGGTTGATATTTCTCTCTCACATCGATGTTCTTCTCTCTCCTTCCTCTCTCTCTAAAAATGAATAAAAACAAAAGAAAAAAAATGTATGGCAATCACTGTCTAATTTTTCATAAAACTTTCCTTTCACCCTACATTTAATATCTGCCCCCTTTTTTCAAATACCAGAATTTGACAGTACTTTTTGTTTTGTTTTTTTTTGTCTCTGAACTTGCTGTTACTAGATTTTCCCAGTCTTCCTAAATTTTGATTATCTGAAGCAAACTAGTCAGTTTTTCTTACAAACATGAGTTTGCCTTGTTTTGAATGAAGAAACTGTACAAGTTACTGGTGTTCATTCTTCTTCACTGGTCATTTGAAAACTTACTGAAGAAACAGTTTTTATAGTTTGAGTTGAAAAATGAAACTTCTTACTAATTATCAAAATAAAATAGAAAGCCTAATATCTCAGTCCTGTAAGTGAATGCCATGTAATGACTATTCTGTTGGTCACTGTTTTACTCACATAGGTCACTGTTTTATGCCACTGAGTGTTTGGGTTGAGGACTCTGAAGTGGCGTGTTTTTAAGAGTAGTGTTGTGGATGGATAGGGAAAACTGTGCAGTGATATTTAGGCTCGTTTGTTAGGACTGATAAAAACATATCTCCAACCCCTTTTTGGTCAAGCTTGTAGTAATATTATTTTTCTTTAAAAAATAATTTGTTCTAGGTCAAGGGGGCAAAGGAGAGGGAAATGGGGAACATCTGTAATAGTATCAACAATAAAGAAAGAAAATACCTACAACTGTAAAAAATAATTTATTCTAAAAAGCTCTAAGAGATTTCCTATCCCTTAATCTCCCATTTGTTTCTGAACTTTGAAATAGAATTTTATTTATGCTGACTCACAACTATGCTGAAGTCGGATTTATAGGATGTTGTTGGAACCTGTTATGGGTGGCGAGTATCTTTCATTTTCTTATGCTGAGGAATGCCTGAAGATACCAATGTAACAGCCATTTTTTAAACAAGGCTTTTCCCCCTCCTTTGGTTAACAGACATTTTGTTATTCCTACATGACCTTTTCATTTTTGAGGTTTTTAAAATCAAATTTCTTTGGTTTGTAAGTCCTAAAAACCACATTCAAAATAAGTTAAAAAAGGGAATTAGTGTCCATGGCAAGGATTCTGGGGGTTTCACAGGACCTAACGACAGAAGTACAGCCAGGCTTCATGGAGGGGGACCAGGAACTGGAAACTCATCAGTAACTCAGGCAGCTGTTTTGTCACCGCCCTGGGGCAGCGTGGTCTCTGTGCTTGCCCTGTTGGCCCATTTCCTTCTTCTCTCTCTGCGTGTTGTCTTTTACCTCTGTGCATGGCTGAACACGTCTCTAGCTCTTAAATTCATGCATTCGCTCATGGCTCTGTGATCCCATTTAAACCCCTGGGAGAAAATGCCATTCGAGGCAAGTGTCTGTCTGGTTCTGTCACCTGTGGCTAATGGAGCTAAGGCCTCATAGGACATTCCCGGCTCCATTTTTATGGTAGAAGAGTCGATGCAGGGCATACAACTAACTTTCAGAGGAGAGGCATGTAACCAAATAAATGTCCTAAAAGGTGGTTATGACAAAGGCATACTAAATAATATGAAGTAAAATTACGATTTTTTTTGAAGAAAAACACTCATTGGCTTTTATGTAGGAGTAAAAGATCTTCATTTACCCCCAATCCATAGGTGATTATTGTGAAAGTTGTAAAAATGTCTCCCCTTTTCAAATAAAAACCAGTGGGACCGATTTTTTAGCTTCTACTTACAGATTTTGAAGTTTGAGTCATGCTATTTTATGAATTTACGTGAATATCACCATCAATACATCCTGACATTCTCTACTCAAGAAGCATTTACTGAGTGCTAGCATTTGCTCTGCTGGGTGCTGTGCTAAAACAAATATTGGCAGAGCTAGAAATGCAACATTGCCTACTCGCAGAGAATTCCTAATCCAGCTTCAAAGAGTGCATGTTCACAGAAATGAGTACAGTGTTGGTGTGAAAATCAGGATACAGATATGTGTAGGGTACTGTTGAAGCATAAGACATGGGAATGACAGTCTATTCTGGGGAAGGAGTTAGACAAGGCTTCAAAGAGCAGGTCTCAAATACCCCCGGGGGCGTTCTCACAGAACAGTGTGCAAAGGTGTTGTAGGGTTTGGTATGGCTGAAGTAAATTTTTTCGCCATTCAATTTAATGAAACTGAAAGGAAAACTTATTTTTTCATATCTGTCCTTCACATTATAGTAAACACTACTTTTTTTTCAAAGGAGGGTTTTAGATTTTAGACTGCTCAACTAACTTTCTTTAACATTGATGTTATTTTTTGAGAATGAGTTGTCACCAATCATTTCCTTTCAATCTCCTCTATGAAATTTTTCAAATAGTGGTTGATTGGTTGGTTGATTGTTGGTTTACTTTTATGGTGATTTTTCAGTTGCATCGACCTTCATAAGTGGGTGATGGAAAATGCTGGAACTGACAAAACTTACAGATCCAAGTTTTTATAAAACAATGAAAACAGTACATAGTGTAAGCCTAATATCATTTTAACATATAAATTTTTAGAAATGACCTATGTCAATGCTGAAATTTTATAATTTTAGAGGAAAGAGCATACATACACACAATTTTGTGAAATATTATTTTACATCAGTTGTTTTTTCTCCTATAGAATGGTACCCACCCGTCTTTAAGGGAAACTAGTGTAAGCAATGGTCAGAATTCACTACTCTGATCAATTGATTAACACCCTTACTTTTCAATTTCTTTATTCACTCATTGATGATTCCTACAACACCCCCATGACAAATAACCAACCAGCCAAATGAAAAAACTCCCCCAAACCCAAAGCTCCATCGTTGACCGTCCTGAGAAGTGACTGAGGTAGGTGGAGGGAGAGAAAAGGCGTTGTGGCTCGCTTTGCAGCTGCAGCAGTAGTGATGGTGGGTGTGTGTGTTTCACACGCAGGGTTTATGTTCATGTAGTCAGCTCAAAAATACCACCTTGTTACTCAGCTCACAAACTGTGACTGTCTTTCATCCCCTCTACAAACCTGTCAGTCTGCTTTTTGTCACTTTTGTCCTTCAAATATACTTTTGATATTCTGTGTAGGGTGGAAGTAATTAACATAGAAGAGAAAAGGTTATAGGCCTTTTACTTGTTGGTCCTTTTGTTTGGAATGCCCTTCCATCTCTCCTCTATTATTCTACTCCGATTTCAGGATTTAGGTAATATCTTTTTCTTTTCTGACTCCTCAAGCCTAAACTCTGTGTCCGTCTTGTACATTCTATGACCATGCACATTATGTAGATTTACCATTTATTGTAACTGCTTGTTTACTTATCTGCATTCTCCATGTTACTCCTGTAAGGCAGGGCCATATCTTATTTGTCATTGTGTTTCCACTTCCTAGTGTAGCGCCTGACACATGGTAGGGTTACCATTTCAGGACTTTTGGATGCAAACAAAAAGGACTTTATTGGAAGGATATTAGTCAGCTTGCAGAAATGACTTGGAAGACTATAGAGAACCAGGTTCTGAGAACAAATAGGAAAGGAACCAACCAGCCATCCTCAGCAGTAGACCAAAACCGAAGTTAGGCCACAGAGCTGTCCTTTTCCTGTTTAAAACACTGCTGCTCTGCAGGACACTGGATGCCATTGTTGGAACACGGACATGGGTGCTGTATGTCACTGTCATAAGGATGAATTTTAAATTGTCTTTGCAGCTTTAGCTCTAGATTCAGATTCTGCATGAAAGCATCTAATTGACTAACCCATGTGCCTGGTCCCTAAACTGGGAAGCAAGTGTCTGGTCTTTGGCTCCCATGGCTAACTGGACGGCCCAGCCAGCACCCACCCAGAACACACCTAGTGACAGATTCTTGCAATGTAGGAAGGGAGTCCAGATGTTAGTAAAAAACAAACAAACAACCCCCCCACACACACATACTTCTCAAAAAACAGTTGATAGATATTTATTAGATCAATGAGTGAGAAAATCAGAGTTGTAACTTTCTGCCTCTGACCACGCATTGAGGTTCTTATGGTGCCGCTCTCTTATCTAAAACAAAATCAATCCAAACCATAAAATGAGCAAAAGATAAGCAAAATCAGCAAAGTTCTTTTTAAAAAAATACCTCATTGTTAAATTTTATACAAAATTATTTGAATTCTTGGAAATTATTGTTGACTATTTCTCAAGTATTTCTTAATCTCCACTTGTTTTTTTCCTCACCTTCTGAAAGTTCTATTATTTAGATCTGGACTCTAATTTTTATAGCCTCCATATTTGGGGAGGGTTCAGAGCTAGTTTTTGGTTTTTTCCTTTTAAGTACATTTTATTTTTTAGAGCAGTTTTAGACACACAGCAAAAGTAAGGAACTCCTGCCTGAGACACACACAGCCTCCCTCACAATCAGCATCCCCCGCTGAGGCGGTACCTTTATTACAGTCCATGAACCCACACTGGTACAGTATCATCATCCGAAGTTCATAGTTTCCACGAGGGATGATTCTCTGGTGTTCTGTGTTCTGTGAGTTTTGACAAATGTGTAAAGGTACTTATCCACCATAACATTATACAGAATAGTTTCCCTGCTCTAAAAATCCTTTGTGTTCATCCTGTTTATCCCTTCTCCCTAACCTCTGGCAACCTGTGGTCTTTTTACTGTCTCCATAGTTTTGCCTTTTCCAGAACGCCATACACAGGGTGGGGAAAAAGTAGGTTTATAGTTGTGAGTACACAAAACACAGAGTTTATTTTTGTATTATTAATTCTTGTCTTATTTTCCATATGAATGACTGTAAACCTGCTTTTGCCCCACACTATATTTTGGAAATAGTCCTATATCAGATATGTGTTTCTGCAAATGCTATTTTTCTTCCCAGTCTGTGTGTGGTATTTTCATTCTCTTAAGCCTCCATATTTTAAAGCTATTTTTAGAATATATATATTTTCAGTTGCTTTATACCTTCTTAAAATCTCATTCTGATCATCTACTCCTTCATTTTATTTTTAATGGCATTTATTTTGTTATTTAACCTACCTGGTTTTAAAATTTTCCGTCATTGCCCTGACTGGTATGGCTCAGTTGTTTGGACACCATCCCACAAAGTGAAAGGTCACTGGTTCAATTCCCAGTCAGGGCACAGGCCTGGGTTGCAGGTTGGGTCCCCAGTTGGGGAACATGGGAGAAGCAACCAATTAATGTTTCTCTCCCTCTCTTTCTCCCCCCCCTTCCCCTCTCTATAAAAATAAATAAATAAAATCTTTAAAAATAAAGAAAGAACAAATTTTCAGTTATTATATTTTTAATACCCAAGATCTCTAATTGGTTCTTCATGACTCCTTATTATTTTCCTAGTATCCTATTTTAGTTATCTGAGGATATTTGTTATGCTTATTTAAACAATATGTTCTGTGTGGACCATAAATTCTGTTTGCTCTGGTTGTTCTGTTCATGGAGTTTTTTCCCCACCCCTCACTTGTGCGGGGAGGGAGTGTTAGAGGTGGGGAGGTGCAGGGCAAAGGGGATAAAGGGGTAAAAAAAATGGGACAACTGTAATAGCATAAACAATAAAATATACTTAAAAATTATATCAATCATTATTAACTGGAAGAATAACAATTCTCAAAGTTGTTTCCAATTATTCTCAAAGTCCTTTTCTGGTGCTTAATAACAAATAAATTTGTTATTTGTTGCAGTTTGTGGGGAAAGGTAGAAAGGGGTTTTTAAGAAGATGTAAAGTATCTTTAAATAGGTGGTGAAATTAAGAAATTGAAATTTTAAGCATTAATCAAATGACAGAACTATACATCTTGTATATCTACTTTTTAGAAAAGATGATATTTTAACCAGAGTATCTCACTTTTATGATATATTAGTATAGCTGAATTTTAGATTACTCATATAAATATAGTTTTAATTACCTCATGAATACTCCTCGAGTATCTTATATATATGACTGAAATACAGAAGAAAAACCAGATATTTCGTGTTTGAGAGAAAGTTTTGGGACAATTCCAGCAGAGGTAGCAATTCATTGTAGATACCAGAACAAATGCTTTATGATAATTCAAAGAGGAAGTAAGAAGTAAGAACTTTGCTATGTGGGAATGGTTATGCATATGGGAAGTTAAGTAAAAAAAAAAAAACAAACGATGGCGCAAGAGAGAAAATTTAAAACTGGACTTCCCTTTCACTCTAGACTGGTGAGCACCATGTATTTGCATTTCATATACAGTGTTGAATATGAACAGGTTTTTAGTATAAGATTGGTAATTGATTTTTGTTGTTAATGTTAGTTTATAGGGACTCTGATTTCACTGTAGGAATGGTAAATCTCATAGTTTCTTTATTTTAAAAGAATGTAAATAGCATTAAAAATTCTCCAGATATGGCCATGGCCGAGTGGTTCAGTTGTTTGGAGCATCATCCAGTATACCAAAAGGCTATGGGTTCAATTCTCCGTCAGGGCACATACCTAGGTTGCAGATTTGATTCCCTGTTGGGGTGCATATGGGAGGCATCCATTTAATATTTATGTTTGTCTCTCCCTTCCTCTCTGTGTAAAATCAATAAGCAGATCTGCAGGTGAGGATTACAAAAAATTTTTCCTGATACTATTTCCCCATTCCTCTGTAATCATTTCTCACTTTTTCCCATTTCTACACTGTTTTTATTTTTTATTTTTTTGTCTGGCCATCTTTTTCATTCGTTTTCTTATCATATCTCTTTGTTCAACTTTTTTCCTTTTCTACTTTACTCCTTTCTCTTATTTTTGGTCATCCGTTCTTTTTCTTACCTGTTAATTGCCCCACTCTCTTCAACCAGTCTAACTTCTTCCAGTTACCTGTTAATTTTCTTTGTCAAAGCCCACGTTCACTAATTAACACAGAAGTCTCCCCAGAAAGTTGCTTTCTTCGTTTCCATTCTTGAATTGAAGTATAGTATAGTAGCACTCCAAATCACATGAGAGCTGAATTATAAATAGATGTATTTTGTCTTAGGCAAGCTGTTTAACGCAAATGCCTCAAATTCTTCCATTATAAAAAGAATTGAAACTAGATCTCCATGTACCCTTCTAGCTCTAAAATGCTTTGATTCTGTCTTGTCTTAACTTTCCCATTTTTTATACTATGCTAGTGTTATTCATTTAATAAGTATTTATACATCTACCTTGTGTTTTTAACTGCTATAATTTATGTGATTGGATGGAAAGATACGAAAGATACGAGTTCCTGCCTTTCAATTGTTTATAGTGCACTTGGAGAGGTGAGAGGTATCTGCATATTAACAGTTAGTTATTTCCAATTTGTTCCTGTTCAGTCCAGACCAGATCCATATTCGCAATGGAAAACCAGCTACTCTAGTTCCAACTTAATTTTTCCGTGAGTGGCAGGACTGCCCCTGAACACAGTGAAAGATTCCTTTTTAAGTTCTTACACATCTAGGAATCCCCACTGTAGTTGTTTTGTAGCATTATTTTATGTTGTTCACTTGGTCCAGTCTAGAATTTAACCATAATAATAATTTATCTCAGAACTAAGAAGATTGATCTTCGTTGTGATTTAGTGGATGATCACTCTCTGTCCTTATCTTTTGTGTACGTACATATGCCTGTGCATTTATATGTTTGTATAATCATGTTCAAATATAATATTCCAGATGGCTGAGTAAATGTGACTAAGAAGTCTTTCCACACCACATATGCTTACACGTTTTTCTTTGGTTTGTTTTTGTACCTATTTTGTAAGGGGTATTGCTTTTGGTGTCATCTTTTCCTTTTATAAGTTGTATTTTATATTTGTATATATATAAACATATTATATATTTATATATTTGCATATGTATATGTAAAATATATTCTTGAATATGCTTATAGAATATATTTATATATATTTATATATTGGTATGTATATATAAAATATGTTTTATATATACTTACAAAATATTTTTATATGTATATTTATATATATTTGGGTGTGTGTGTGTGTGTGTGTATCCAAATAATTT
>VMDR010027321.1:0-13628 GCA_007922815.1 Macrotus californicus | reverse complement strand
CACACCCACTTTCAAATAACACTGTACCACTTCACAGATAGTGTAAGCATCTTGAACTGGCACGTTCCCCATTCCTCCCCCCTGTCCCTTTTAATATTGCTGTCATTCATTTCACATATCCATAAGCTATAATCACCAAATACATTGTTGCTATTATTATTTTGAACAAACTGTTATCTGTTAATAATTAAAAAAATTAAAGATTTTATTTTGCATTTATTTATTTCATTCCTAATATTCTTCTTTTCTTGATGTATTGTAGCTCTGTTTCTCAATATGTATAATTTTCCTTCTCTCTGAACTTCTTTTTAAAGTTTGTTACAACACAGATCTCCTGGCAACAAATTTCTTTAATTTTTGTTTGGCTGAGAAAGTATTTTACTTTTGAAAGATAATTTCACTAAATACAGAATTCTAGCTTGGTAGTTCTTTTTTTTTTTTTTTTAACACTTTAAATATTCCACTCCACCTCTTTTTATCTTTATGGTTTCTGAAGAGAAGTCTGTTGTAATCCTTGTCCTTATTCTTCTCTTGGTAAGTTGCTTATCTTCTCTGGCTTCCTTCAAGATTTTGTCTTTATCTTTGATTTTCTGCAGTTTGAATGTAATATACTTAGGTGCTAGGGTTTTATTTTGTTTTGTTTTATTTTGTTTTTGGTATTTATCCTGCTTGCTATTCTCCAAGTTTTCTGGATCTGTGGTTTGCGGTCATTATATTGGAAAATTCTTAGCCATTTTTACTTCAAGTAGTTCTGTCCCTTTCTTTGTTCAGTGTTTCCTTTCATGTATGCTATACCTTTTTTTAAAGTTCTATAGTTCTTACATTCTGTTTCCTTTTGTATATCCTTTTTTATCCTTGCATTTCAGTTTTTGAAATTTTCATTAACATATCTTCAAGCTCACTGATTTTTTTCTTGGTTGTGTCTAGTCTGCTGATAAGCCCATCAAAGGCATTCTTCGTTTATTTTACAGCATTCAGTTCCTAGCATTTTCTGTTGCTTAGAGCTTTAATATCTCTGCTCACATTACCCACCTGTTCTTGCACATTGTCCACTTTTCCACTAGAGCCCTTAGCCTATTAATCACAGTTATTCTAATTCTAAAATCTCTGCCATGTCTGCATCCAGTTCTGATCTTATTTTATCTCTCCAGAATGTGAGTTTTTTTTTTGTTGTTTTTTTTTGCCTTTAGCTTGCTACATAGTTTTTAAGTTGAAAGCCAGACATGATGTATTGTTACTGTGTAAGACAGGCTTTTAATGTGAAGGTTCATATTTATCTGACGGGGAGGTAAGGTGGTGCCTGTCTACTATTTCTTGTAGCTGTGGTGTCCGAGGCTAACATTTTCTCTAGTGTCCTTGTTTTTGTCTCCCCTGCTGTTTTGTGTTTTCCTAGAAATTTCTTAAATGAGGTGTGAGGCCCACAGTTCTTTTAGCTGTAATCCTCTATTATTATACAGGTACTGGACTGATGTGGTAGTAAAGTGGGGTGGGGGAAGTTTTCTGTAGTTCTATAATTAGACGTCAGCCTTTCAGCGAACAAGAGTTGGGTATTTCCCTTTCCCCAGGGTGGTCTATATCCTCAGCAGATTAGACATTTGTAAATCAGTTTCCCTTGAGGGTAGGTCTTGTTGAGGAGAGCAGTGAACTCTGGTTGTATTTCAAAATGGTTGCTTCTCCCCCCACCCCCTACACACACCGCTAGAACCCTGAGGGGAGTTTACTCCAGTCCTCACAGTGACAGGTAGGACTCCTGGAAATAAAACTCACAAATGTGTGTAGGCCTCCCTAAAACCGGGCCCCCCTCAGAATTTCTAACTCTCATGCTTGTCCGCATGGAGCATTCAGCAATTTTTCAGTTTAAAACTTCCAATGAACAACACTGAGTATTGTAACGAAAATAAAATACAATAAAATAATAAAGTAAAATGTCCTACCAGCGCCGGCTGCAGGGCAGGTTTCTGCTCCGTGTCAGCTGTGGTCCCCTGTCACTCCTGTGCTCAGGGCAGTTTTCACTGCGACCACAGTCCTCATAAGGAGCTCAATGGAAGGGCTGCTGATGTTTAGTTGGTTCAGTTTTTTCTCGTTGTGAGGGCAAGAGTGACAACTTCTAAACTATGAACGTGTTGGACCAGGAACCACAAGTTCACCAGGCCTTTTTTTTTTTATTTATTTAAATTAAGAGAACGAGCCACCACATGTCCATATTAGCAGGAAGTCATATGTCTTTGTCTTGAAAGCCCCCACGGCACTGGCCTAGAAGCCCCGCACTTCATCTCGTAAGCTGAATTTTCAAATACCCGACAGGCAGGAGCTGTGGAGTCTGAGCAGTCCACTTACAAATTTCATTCTTAGCCCTCGTTTCTATTTAGACTGTGTTACCATTGAAAAGATGTGGCTGTCCCAGTCCAATGCATCCCTGCCTACTACTGCCATAATACCGTAGTAGACTTTTTTAATCTCAATGTCATATGTGTGCATGTGCGCTTCACCCTCGGACTCCTGCGTTTGTAACTACTCCACTCACGCGTTCGCCAGTAGTCCAAAGCGAACCTACCAGGCCAGGTAGATAATTGGATAGCGTCATCTACAAACCCACATACCCCTATCTTCATAGTAAATTCCCTCTCACGTGAGCTTCCTTTCTCATAAGTGGGCCTCACTAAGAACCACCTTGGTTCATCAGATCGTCAAAAGGAAAGGGTTCAGGTCTAGATCTATTTGCTTAACCCACCTGCTATCCAGAGACTAGTTCTGTGTTCCAAGGCATATAGAGAGAGGTAGCATAGTTGTGGCACATGGGGATCTTCAGTGGACCCTGATGCTTGGCCTGAAGCCAACAGACTTGCATTTTCACAGAACTAGAAGTAACTGTAAATGTACATCCAGCATCCCCCTCCAAAAGTAGCCTTTTACCGATGCTGAAACCCAATTCCCTTGCCTCAGGTTGGACAACTATGAGGTGTAACTAACAACTGAAGGGTCCTCCGTGGGATCAGGGTGAAGCTGCCCCATATCCTTGCTTGGTTTCCTTCCTTTCCTTTTCCTGCTTCCTCCACATTCTAGACATCTCCCTAGGAACCACCCACCTAAGCAACCACTTCCTCATGGCCCTCCTCTCAGAGTCTGCTCCTGGAAAACCCAACTTAAGACATTGTCCGAAGGGTTCAAGGTGATGAATGTCTTCCAGTCCTACATGGTCATCGCCAAAAAGGCCCCTTTAATTTACTTCACAGCGATCTGCTTTCTCCAACAGAAGTGGCTGACACTGTGTAAATGGCAGCTGCTCATACAAACAAATTTCCTATTCCTGCCTAACAAATTCTTTGCCATTGGCTGCTTCCAATTTCTCTGCCTAGTATTTTTCCTGTGACTAGACCTTTAGAGGCTAAAAAATACAGGCCATGGTAACCAAATAATTCATTTGATTGACCACTTGTATTCAAGCAAACTTGCTTGAATATTCACTCTGAAATCAGTAAGACGTTCTGCCTCCACCTTTCCCAGCCTCTCCTTTTCTCTCTCAGTGCCTTCATTCAGGCAAAAATGCAACCCATCTCTCTCTCCACTTGCCCCATCAAAACCTATTCATAAGAAATGATTAAACACATCAGTGGCTGAAAGGCAGTTTCTCTTTTCTTCTCTCAGTAAGGGATGGGGAGGGTCAGGTCAGAGTATTTAATATATACTCTTTAGATAATGAAAAGCTTTGGTGTTCAAGGTATTTCAGGGATCAGACAATAAGTATGAGGAGAATTTTGGAACACAGGGGCCCTTGAAGTTTCCCCCGACATCTGTCCCTGGTAAGTGAAAGTTGGTTGTAGATAATTCCTTATTTACAGAGTTTGTAGACTAATCACAGCATGAAAGGGGAGTAGCTCTGTCTGGATGGACCTCCCCCTGCCCCCATCTCTGTGTCTCACCTGGTGCTGGTAAGAGCTCAGGAACTTCAGCTTTTGCTCAGTCACACTGGTGGACAGGGAAAGTCTACATGGAGGGCTGGACAAGGCATCAGGTTCAGCAGAAGACAGCCTTGATTCCAATCTTGTCTTTGCACTTGCTGGTTGTGTGACTCTAAGTCACTTAACCTCTCTGTGGCTCCTCTTTTTTTGGAAATGAAATGAACATAACAATACTGACCTCCAAGAGCTGCTATAAAACAGCAATGAGATCAGACAGGTGCAATGGCTGGCACCAGTTAAACACCTGAGAAATACTCATCCCTCCTCTCTCCCTAAACTGCAGTAAATGATGTTCTGCTTCCCTGGTTCAGAAACTGACCCCCACTTAACTCCCCAAAAGAAGATTCTGGAACATCAAAATCAGGAGGTGGTTTCTACATCTTGTTCAATACTTCCCGTTTTGCAAGTGATGAAACTGAGACAGAGGGTTCAGGAATCTTGTTCAAACGCCTGCGGCTCCTCCTGTGTTGCTCTTTGCCCCACACCTCGTTGATTATCACCTTTCAGAAGTTTGTGTTTACAAATCCAGGCTAATGTTTAGCTGTTTGCATCTCCAGTATGATTTTTGGAGGAGTTGCCACATGGGATTATTTCAGGAATTAGCAGTGACCTCCCCAAAGGCCATGCTATGGACACCTCACAGATCTCCAGAGGTGCCAGGCTGGTGCATGGCGACCAGCCCCGGGTCCCAGATACTTCTTTCTCGCGAGAGGGCTGTTCTCTCCAGAAACTCTGGTAGGAAAGCATTCTTCCATGGACACAGTTGTGAGGCTGGAGGAGAGGGTCTCCGAGAAGCTGAAGCAGTTCATTTGGCTTTCTGACCTTTAATGGGTGGCTTTGCCAGACAGCTATGGCCGGGGAAGGCAGCCTGCCCTTTGTCCCAATCCCAGGATCTGTTGCGTATCCAGAGATCCAGAGGCATGTCTTCAAGGCCAGAGACCTCAAGCAGCCTTGAGAGTTTCCTAGCCAGTCAACTTGCCCTTTTCTGCAAAGAAGCCCCACCTGGGCTCCAGGGTTCCCCAGTGCCTCCTTGGGGACTAAACTTATGAAAACAGCCCAATCAGAATATAGTCAGAAGGGTCTAGCACAGCAGCTTCTGGAAGAGTTATCCTCACAATGTGGAATGCAGTGAATTCCACCAGGCAGAACAGGGAACACATGACTGAAGCACCTTGGGAGCCTTGTCAAACCACAGCCTCCCCCTACTGCCCCCGCCCACCACCCTGCTGCACAGCACCCCACTGCAGTGCCTCCCATCACTCTCCAGCTTCTGGGAGAAACTTGGGAGGAGATTTCGAATTCTGAATGTTGGCAGGAAGGTAGGTAGACACATAAGGATCTGGGTGGGGACAGAGGACAAGTTTGAAATTACCCACAGATGATTCTGATGAGCTGCCCCCACCCACCAGGGTTGCCAGACGCAGCAAATATAAACCCAGGACATCCAGTTACATTTTACTTTCAGGCACACAATGAATACTTTTTAGCATAAGTATGCCCTATGTAATATTAGGGACGTACAGATACTAAAAAAAATGCTGTTTATTGAAATTCAACTCTAACTGGGCATCACATGTTTTTCTGGCAACTCTCCCATCCTCTCCATCCTCAAACAGGAAAGTGACATTTTCAAATACTGTTCTAAAAAAAAAACATACACTCAGTGTCAAAAATGCAGAGAAATATGAAAAATAAAATTAAAAGTAGCCATAGCTTTATCATCTACAGTTGCTAATCAATGTTAACATGTTAATATTTAGGTTTATTTTTGAAATGCATGTGTATACATACACATACACACATAACCACTCCTGTGTGTGTGTTTATTGTCAGTCATATATTTATAAAATTTGGATTTTACCAAGCATCCAAATATTCAGTTTTATATAATGCTTTTTCCATATATATGGCTTTATTTCACAGTACCGGGCCTAAAATAGGTGCCCAGTTAATGTTGGAATAGATGATTTGATTTTTTAGATATTTATACTCCATCCAATTCTAAAAAGTTTTGAAATTGTGCACAGAATTACATATATTATTAAAACACAAATATAAATGAGGAAATCAGAGGAAGGGAATGTAATGGTAGGAAAATAAGATAAAATAAGAGTTAAAGTAAGTGGCTAAAAATCCTTAATGAGTAGTTTTGAATAGAGGCAAATTACCAAGTCTTGCAGTAGCCAGTGAAGAGAGCAAAGATCAGTTGCTAGATTCACAGAAATAAAATTAAGAATAATAACAAGAAGCCAGTGGCTCAGGAAAAGCCTAGCTCTTTCTAGTATTGAATCTAGGACATTTTTTCTGGGTCTTCATAAGAAGATTTTCTGTGAGATAGTATATAACAACATCCCTAAAGCAATATAGTTGTGAGTTTCAAATGGCTATTTCTTGAAACACCCCTGGGGACATTATCCAGCCTTTTCCAGCGTAACTCCACCAGGGTGACTGGGCCAGGGAGGGGAAGGCAGAGCAGGCAGTTCTGATCCATGGCTTGCTGGGGACCACAGTGAAGAACAGTACAGGGACCGAGGTGGAGGCTGAGGAGCCGTGGGCGGTGGAGTGGGTTGAGACCTCTCAGTGTTTGAGGTTGGTGGGCCAGGCATGTGCACATGCTTGCACGCCTTTGGCAAGGAGTAACTCTGAAGTCACAGCCTGTGTGGAGCAGTCTTCTCCCCCTCCTACAACAAAATGATGGAGAGGGAGGCCTCCACAGAGGAGGGGGAATCTTCAGGAAGTGCTAGTGTAAACACCTCATATTTCACCCCTGAAGAAAGCATCTCCTGGCAGCCAGTCTCCCAAAATGTGCACAGTTAGTGGTGGGGTCATCCTGGGCCTACACAAGGCTCTGTCACGGCCCTCCATTTCCTGGGCCATAAAAACATGCTCTCGACTGAGGGCTGACATACGAGGTGACAGGCAAGGAAATGGTTTCCTTTGGCTGCGTGTGTGTCCCAATTCACAGCCTCTCCTGAAGTTAACAAGGGCAGATGCCTCCACCACTGTTGCAGTTAGGACAGACTCCCAGTGGCTTCTTCATGGATGAGGAAACTCGGTTTGGAAAAGAAAAACATGAGGAATTCAAAACAGAAAAGGAACATCTCTATTAAAAATCTTTCCTTTTTTTTAATGATTGTAAGCACGGTTTAAATTCACTGGACTTTCTACCCAGATCAGTGTGGGCAGACACAGCCTGTGCTACGTTCTGATCACATCAAGCCAGCACTTTCGCCAAATACTTTGTCTTGTTAAATTCTGACATGGCTTTTAGAAGGAAAAATGATGGCTTGGCAAAGGTTAAGTGACAAGGTCGTGCAAGGTGGCTCCTAAAGCCCCATTTTCCCAACTCCTAGCTGAGAGCTCTTTGCGTGTGGTTTCCACGGAGTACCTGGCACTGTGCTGGAGGCCAGCAGCAGGAGCCCAGTAGGTATTCATGTCCCCACCTCCTGCCTTTCTCTTCTCTGCCTTCAGGCTCAGGAATACATCCTGACTTCAAACTGTGTACATACTGTTTTAGGTGCTATTGTAGGGAAGACTGGGGGGGAATGGGATGGAGGCTGGGGGCGGGGCAACAACACTGCCAACCAGTGCTGACCCTCAAGAGATGACTCTCTAAACAAGTGTCTCCTGCAGGTCCACCTGTCGAATGAACAGACCTAGCCCAGGGAGGGCTGCCTGGTGCTATCAAGGACTGTAGAAGACATACATTTATAGCCATTTTTTAAATGCAGAACACAAGGTGAACAGGATGGGACAAAAATGCAATTTGGTCAGTGCCTCAAGTATAGGAAAATAGACTAAGGTCCTTTCAAAGGATTGCAGCACCGAAGGTTGGAACAAAGGAGGTTTTGCTTTCAGGTAACCAGAACGTTTCTATTGACCAGATTTGGCCATTCCCTGACACTTGTCTATTTGCAGACTCTGATCCCTAAGTCTCCTTCTAGCCAGAAAACTCCCCAACTATAATTACCTCCAATATATGAGTCCATTTCTCTGCACTTACTCCCAAATGGTCGACATCGATTTACAACGTTAATGAAGTAAGTACCCAACTATCCTTGTTCATGAGCTATTACCTTGGTATTGATTGTAGCCTTAATTGACAATTACTTGAATGGGTCAGGCTACACCGAGCTTTTATTAATTTTCTGTTGTGATGCTCATTACAAAACTTCATTGCAATCATGTAGCAATGTAAACTCCCCACTGTGGCCAACTGAACTGGAAAATTCCACCGGCCATTCCCAAGCCTGTTTATCCTAGAAAATAAAGAATTTTGTATTGTTAAATTTGATATCAAGAGTCTAGGCCTCAATTCTGAGGAAAGAGAATTGTGGCTTTGACTGTGACGATAACATAGAATTTTCTGAATTATTTTTCCCTCACAGTTATTTCAGAGGACATGTGTTATCCAGAGACTTGATTTCCCCTCCCCTTGCTGCCTAGGGAAACAGTAAACTCTGTGCTATTGTAAAATTACATGCAGTCTTCTAGCTCCCTCTCTTTCCCTTCTTTCTTTCTTTTTTTTAAAAATTAGGGGTGGGGAAGGTGCAGTGCAATAGAGGAGAATATGTGGTTTTAGGAATTTCCATTTCCTTCAGCTGAGCCTTGTAAATAGACTTTTTTTTTTTTTTGCCATTCTCTCAAACAAACAAAATCTCTGATTTCAAACCTTTTAAAAATAATAAGCAAAATACATTAACTATCAAGACCCTGTTGAAAATGAAAGTCAGAGCATCTTCACGGGGAACTGTTATGAAAAGGAAGGGCTTGCTTTTCGGTACACATTTATATGTCGTTCCTCTCCAAGGTACCTTTGAATATCATTTCCCTCTCCCAGCTAGACTTCGTGTATCAGAAAGGACTCTGGCCTTCGCTTCTTAGAGAGCCTCACACTAGCCTCCCTTCACCACCCTAATATGTCCTCGACCATCTCTACACATGTTGGGATTATAAATGTGGGTGTTAGGCTAAATTACAACCACATTTGGAAAATGTAATTGTGGGGATAATTCTTTCTGGTTTGTGGCAGATGATGGGAGAAGATGTAGGGGAAGTAAAACACATTTCCTTCAGCCTCTTAGATTTAGTAACAGGGGCCTGAAAATTAAACTAACAAAGGACAGATTAACAGGAGAACATTAATACATATTAAATTTCAATTTTACGTGCATGGAGGCCTCACAGAAAAGAAGTGCATACCCGAGGAAGCGGTGGGACTTGGAAGCTTGCGTACCATTTTAACAAAGAGCAATAGACAGTGAAGAAGTGACTCGATGAACGAAAGAGGGGCAGGGGCTCCTGGGGGTGGTCAATTAAGGGAAGGTAAATATGTGAAGAAAACTAATGGCAGATAAGGGTTATTTAGCACGGTTTTCTATGCAAACCCTTCAGTGCTGTCTCTGTCTCCAGTGGTAAGGGCTGTTCTCCCCTTCCCAGTACGGGAAACTTCACAGAGGAAAATTTATGCCCTGCTCTTAGGCAGACCAGGGAGAGCAGGGAGCTCCTTTTGTGCCTGTCGTTCCTCAATTGCCTTCAGCTCAAAATAACCCTTATACCAAAGCGGCATCTTCTGGGGTGGAATATTTTGATCCCCTGTAGAGGTGATTCAGAAATGTGACTTATGATATTGGATTTAGCCAGAGCAATGAATGTAATGTGATACAAAATTGATTAGAGTTGGAATTTACTTTGCTATGAGCTAATAAAATGAAGCAACCCCTGTGGTTTTCTGGGAGAGTAACTGGCACGGCGTAAGAGGAGAGATTCAAAGGTTTATCCATAAAGGAAATGTTGAATTCCTGGGCTTATTGCTCTGGAAATACATCCAGTGAATATCTACAAAAATTTCAGGAAAAGTATTGATTGGCTTCCAACAAATCCAACTTTCAATTAACCAGATTGGTGCAGTATTTGTTGGTTTTGTCTTGTTGACCATTAAAACACTCAAGGGAAGTCAATGATAAGAAAACTGGCTCCCATTAGAGAGGATGTTTTGAAAGAAAAAATAACAGAGATAAGTTTACTGTGTATACAATCATGTCTGCCTTGTACAAAAGGCTGTGAAGGGTGATGGCAAATGCCCTTCAATAGGAATCAAAATTCTCATGGCTTCATGTCTCTCGGCCTCATTATAAAATGAGGGGTTTGGCCCATATAACACCTGAGGGACTTCCTGCTTTTAAATGCCACGATTCTGGTCTTGAGACCTTGAGTCACACGCAGGAAAATACTGGGGAAAGCACTACACTGGGAGGCCAGAGAATTGCTTTCAGTTTTTGTTTTGTCAGCCAGGTGAGTGACCTTGGACAAGTCACTTCACCCGAGGCCTCGTTTTCCTCCTCTGGACCCAGAGGCGCTATTGAGACAGGTAAATTGTGCAATCCCTTCCACTTCTCAGATTCTTTAATTCACCGTGGTAAGGAACCGCTCCTGTTGCTTCTATGTGTAGGCTTGAAGAGGCTACAGCACACAGTTACTTAATTAAACACTAATGCAGGTGTTGCTGTGAAAGTTATTTTTCACATATGACTGACATCTACAATCAGTTGACTTTATTTTATTTATTTATTTAATTGTTGACACTATTACAGATGTCCCTCATTTTTCCCCCTTTGGCCCCCCCTCTACCCAGCCCTTACCCCAGCCTTTGCCACATTGTTGTCTGTGTCCCTGAGCATACATACATGCATATATGTTCTTTGGCTAATCTCTTCTAGTCTAGGGGGGTTACCCAGCCCCCTGGGATTTGTCAGTCTGTTCAATGTATTCATGCCTCTGGTTTTATTTTTGTCATCAGTTCATTTTGTTCATTAGATTCCACATGAGATGAGATCACATGGTATTTCTTTTTCTCTGGCTGGCTTATTTTAGCATAGTAATCTCCAGGTCCATCTGTGCTATCACAAAGGCTAACTCTTGTTCCTTCTTTTTTACAGCCTCATAATATTCCCTTGTGTAAATGTACTGCATCTTTTGTATCCACTCATTTACTGATCGGCACTTGGCCTGGTTCCAGATCTTGGCTATTGTAAATAACACTGCTGTGAACATAGGGGTGCTTATATTCTTTCTGATCGGTGTTTTGGGATTCTTAAGATATATTCCCAGAAGTGAAATTGCTGGGTTGAGCAGCACTTCTGTTTTTAGCTTTTAGGAAACTTCACACTGTTTTCCACAGTGATTGCACCAATCTGCCTTCCCACCAACAGTGCAAAACGGTTCCCCTTTCTCCACATCCTCTCCAGCACTTGTTGTTTGTTAATTTATTGATGATACCCATTCTGGCAGGTATGAGGTGATAGATATCTCATTGTAGTTTTAATTTGCATTTCTCTGATAAGTGACATTGACTATTTCTTATACGACTATTGGCCATTTGCATATCCTCTTTGAAGAAGGATCTGTTTAGGTGTTTTGTCCATTTTTAAATTGGATTGTTTGTCATCTTGGTCTTGAGTTAAGTTTTTAAATATATTTTGGAAATTAACCCCTTATCGGATGTATCGCTGACGAATATGTTCTCAGGGAAACCATACATTGAGTTCCCTTTTCATTTTGTTGATGGCTTCTTTAAATGACATTGGGAAAATTGGACTGGTACATGCAAAAAAATGAAAAGAGATCACCAACTTACATCATACACAAGAATAAACTCAAAATGGGTAAAAGACTTAAATTTAAGGCATGACCCCACAAGAATCCTAGAAGAAAACGTAGGCAGTGAAATCTCAGACATCTCCCATAGCGGCACTTTTGCCAGTATATCTTCTGGCGCAAGGGAAAGAAAGGAAAAAATAAACAAACAGAGTTGCCTCAAGCTGAAAAGCTTCTGTACAATCAGATGACATTAACTAAAGGAGATTACCCTCAATAACATGGACAGGCCTTGCCCAACCCATTGGAGGTTCTTAAAAGCAAAAACTGAGGTTTCCTGGAGAAGAAAAATTTCTGCCTCAAGACTGCAGCATGAACCGCTGCCTGAGCTGCACCTCGCCAGACTGCCCTGTGTATTCCGAACTTGCCAGCCCCCACGATTGTCTGAGTCAACTGCTCAAAGTAAATTTGTACACACACACACACACACACACACACACACACACACATCTTATTGCTTGTTTTTCTGGAGAGCCCTGACTGATACAGCTCTCCAGTTGAGATGCTAGATTTGTGGCACCAAAGAAAGATGCACTGGAATTTCTTCTATTTCCTATGGCAGGAGTAGGATAGAAGCATAGAGCACAAGTTATCTTAGTGGGTATGTTCGGCTCACAATCATTTTTTTTCTTGGACCTACGTGGTTTGTTTGTTTTTAATTAGTTGACAACATTTAAAAACAGAGATATTACAAAAAGTGTGAATTTGTCATTCTCTTAAATAATTGGAGATCTAGCCACCTGAGGCCTGTATTCCTACAAGGAAATAATCTGCTTGAACTAAATCCTCAAATTGGATTACTTGTCATCCTGGGGGTACACAAAGACCTTCCAAGGAGGATCAGTTTCCAGACACTCAACTTCCTTATGTTCTCATGTCTAAAGCTGATGTGCTTGGCAACCCACTTGCCTTCTGAGCCTCAGGTCTGTTCTCCTTTTCTCACTCCCCTTTACAATCATCCTCTTCAAACTTTACACACCGTGGTAGATAAGAAGATACCCTGCCCAGCTACCCCTTCAACAAAGGACTTGCTGTCTATCATGGGTTGAATAATGACCCCCAAAAGATATATCCATCTGGAACCTCAGAATGTTAACTTCTATGGAATAAAGGTCTTTGTAGGTAGAATTAAGGTAAAGATCTTGAGATGAGATCATCCTGGATTACAATGGATCCTAAATGCACTGATGAGTGTCCTTACAAGAGGCTGAAAAATAGGAAACAGCCACAGACACAGAGGGGAAGGCCAGAGGCAGAGACACATCTACAAGCCAAGGGGAATCAAGAAAACCAGGAGCCCACAGAAGCTGGAAGAGAGGTATGGAACAGACTTTCCCTTGGAGCCTCCAGAAGGAACCAACCCTGACAACACCTTCATTTTGGACGTCTGGCCTTCAGAACTATGAGAGAATAATTTTTGTTACTTTAAGTCACCAACTCTGTGGTAAGTGGTAATGGCAGCCCTAGATACTGAATTCACTGCCCCTCTGTGGGGAGATGCTTCAGGGTCTGCAGAGGGCCACCCTGAGTGAGGTCATACCCTTGCAAGGACAGCTCACATCAGGTGACAGAGCCTGTGGGATATAAAGATCTGCCATCTCAGACTGTCACCAAGATAACTCTAATGGGCAGTATTCACTTCAGAGCTGCCTACTGGCTTGGCCAAGACTTCCCCAACTTCTCCTGTGTCCAGGGTTGCTTCCTGGTCCTTCTTTTCTAAGCTGTTGATCCCTAATAAACATCTTGCCCCACCTGCCACGTTCAGTTTCAGCATCTGCTTCCAGAGAACGACAAAAGAAGTGTACACGTCTCACCCATCTCCAGTCTCCCTGTGGTGGCTTGCCTTCAGGTGTTTGAACTTTCTGGGTAACAATAAAACAATTTGAAATATTGAGCTGTTATTGCTGTTAGGAAAAAGTTCCTATTCCCATTTATTTGTTTTTATAAACCAGTTTCTCAGCCTTTACATCTATAAACATCAAGCATAGGAACAATTCCGTGCTGAAACCTGTC
>VMDR010027320.1:0-13626 GCA_007922815.1 Macrotus californicus | reverse complement strand
AACATTCAGTGGTTTCCCAGAGACTGATGGGCGAAAGAGACTAAGCAGCATTCCAAGAGGTCAGAGGCATGATGGTGTGGTGTCCTGGAAGGTTAAGATTGTTAGTGTTACTACAAGTAATAGGTAGTCATTAGTGTTGAGAACTTCTAAGTGTATAAAGGTGATGACTAACATGCCTGTTGGTGCAAATGACACACAGGTCATGACAACAAGAATAATTTCAGAGGAACAATGTGAGCAGACCCAGGTTGGAGTAGGCTGATGGAGACAGAGAGTTTAGACAACTTTTTTGAAAGGGAAAAAAATGAGTTGGAGGAAAACTATATAACGTGACCATCATGCAATAGCATTCATTTGAGAATAAGATATACCAAACACTGGATTTCATTGTACCAGATCATGCATCAAGGGACACATCACTGTGTATTCTTCTTTTAAAAAGGTGAGAGCATAAGGCAAAGTGCCTGTATCTTATATGTCCAAACAAACAGAAATCGGACCTACTCTGGCAGAGAAAAGGACCAGAGCAATGCAGGAAAACTTCAACCAGCTGCCTGAAAATATTACTGTAGAATCCCAATGCTTATATCTCAGAATTTTTATTTAGCTTGAATGTGTTCAACTCTTGTGTGCCTTTGTGCAAGTCTTAAAACTTTTCCATGCGGCAACTTTGCTTTGGCTGCTTACCAGGGTCAGAGAAAGGCTGATCCTTGAAAAACACTTGGAACAACAACAAAAAAAAAATTCCAACAGGATCTGACTAAATGAAGCATTTGATTAGTTATCACTAACAGCATGATGCAACCCAAGAAGGACTATTAACTCATTGTTTCTAAACTTGGCTTGTTTTTGTACTTGGCTGGAGCCCTCAGAGTTGTGGCCAAGCAGCAGGGTTTCTGCATGTGCGCTGGCCTGCTTGAGGACCTCACAATGAGCCAGAAACTCTCAGGATCCAAGGGAGGTTTTTAGGAAAAGGAGGAGAAAGGGCATGGGTACAACTACAGGGAGAGGCATCCTATTCAGTGCACATACATACAGGGGATGTGTGTTAACTGTTCTTGCAGCCAGAAGCCCTACTTCAGCCTCCACAACTAATTTTCCTCATGATGATGCAGATCTTTGGGTTGCTTACAAGAGAGTAAATGAAAGCTTTCCCTCTCTCCCAACACATCCTTCTTTGACTGGAAACATGTGACAAGGCTGTTACCTCCAGCAGATGCTTTCTGGATGGGTCAGCATTCTAAAAGACAGAGGCCCTGGGATGTGCCAGTAACAGAATCAGCAGGAAGAAAGTGGGGAGACAGTTCAGTGGATGCAGCCTTCTGCAGGGTGTCAGTTGTACCATCTTCAAAGTTGACAGCCCAAGAATTGTATTGGGAATAAAGGGAAAAAGGGCCAGAACTACCTCTGCAGGGCCTCGAATAGACCCCACTGGGCTGAGGACTGGGTTCTTCTTTGGGAAATCAGTATCATGATAGTTTGATGTCTCTGAGGATAGTTTTTATACAAAAATACCCCAGTCCTGTACTAGTTATATTCCTTTTCAAATGCACAGCCTCTGGGATACAAATTTACTGTTTCCTCATTACCACATTAAGGTATTCCTGACTCAGAACTGTCCTGGCCTCCTACTTCTCTGCTCTTCTGTTAGGCTGGGAGTTTAGTGCCACAAACCACATTACAACCCAAGGTGAGGGCTTTGGAGTTTTGGACTCAATCCTTATAGAAAAGAGATTATGTCATAGGATCTAACTGAACTGCCCTCACTTCCATTTTCTGTCAGCTTCTAGTCCTGGGGCATGTTCCCTTGTACCTATTTCCACAAGTTTTACCTGGCAAAAAAGGAAATGTCCTTTAGATTCAGATGTCCCTTGTCAAGATCCAAAAGCTGATGTTTGCTATGGCTTCCTTCACTTTTCCCTGTTTGAGTTATATATTCTTTTTTTTCCCTTTTATTCCCTCTTCTGCAATATCCTCAAGGATCTCATCCACAATAATGCCTTCAGCTTTCACCTCCGTGCAAGCATTTCAAATCTATACCCCTCTCTTCATCTTTCCTACTGAATTTCAAAGTATTTTAACACTAGGCATCTTCCACATTGTTGTTTTACCTGCATCATAATTGAAACATGTTCAAAACTAAACTCAACTTCTCCCCATACTGGCTCCTTCCCTGTATCAGTCCAAGTTCAATCAGAGCAACAGAATTGGTAGGGGATATATATTGTGTAAGGCCAATATGGACTTGTTACAGGGAATTGCTCTTATGCAATTGTGGGAGCTTGCTAAGCATTTCCTGTATGGCTGTTGTCTCAGAGTGATATTGGAGCTTGAAGTTCATGGGGCAAGCAGTAGGGAAGGAAAGATGTAACATGGAGGGTGGAGATCCAGGGCAGGCTGGAACCAACAAGTATGAGTAAGAATTGGAGCTCATCTTAGTTCCTGTTGTCACTGGCCTTGGTGATGAGGGTATCCAGCAGAAGTGGGGCTCTTTGTCACATTACTAAACACATACCCCTAGCCTAGGAGTTGATCAAACTGAAGGAGGATCAGGGGAAGGTAGAGTACTTGCAGTCCCAGTTGCTGCTTCATACCAATGAAGTAAGTCAGCAAATCTGCACCATGTGTGAGCTACAAAATGGCACTGCTTCCCTTCCAAACTCCAAAGCTCCCAAGAATCCCTGTGGCTGATTTTAACTGGAAACACACAAGAGAATGAATTCTGGGAAATATAGCTTAGTCTAGCCAAGCTGACACATTACAAAGCCATTAAAATCCATCCCTGGCCAACTTGGCATCCATACACATCTCCTTAAAGTATACTTAATCTCTGAATAAAAACGATACCAAAGTCCTTCTTCTGCCTAGTATGACACCACTATCCTGCATACAAGTCAGAAAATGCTAACCCTTTCCTCAGAAGAGAATGCAAATTTCTTTTTTATCCTTGGGCAATGTTCATTCTTTTCCAAGCTGATTCACATACTTCCCTTGATATCTTATAACTGAGATACAAAGTTAAGTATTATTAAGATACCTTGGTAAGATGATAAAGGGGTGAGAAAAGAAATAAATATCTGATATATATAAAAACATATTTGTATTATAAGGAAAAATATCCATTAGTATAGTCTCTGTCTCTGCAGTGGTCACATGGTCATAGCTGATATTTATAATACCTTCTCCCCATATTCTACCATTACATATTCTTTTTTTTACATTTTTTATTTTTAAATTTTTTTCAATTACATTTTACATTCAATATTATTTTTTATGATTTTCAGGAGTATAGCATAGTGGTTAGGCAATCATATGCTTTACAAAGTGTTCCACCTGATATTTCCAGTACTTAACTGACATCATACATAGTTATCACAATATTATTGACTGCATTTTCTATGACTATTTTGTAACTACCAATTTGCACTTCTTAATTCCTTCATCTTTCACCCAGTCCCCAACTCCCCTCCCTCTGGCAACCATTAGTCTGTTCTCTGTACATACGGGTCTGCTTCCATTTTGTTTTTTCATTTATATTGTTCTTTAGATTCCACATATGAGTGAAATCATATGGTAATTTTCTTTCTCTAACTGACTTATTTCATTCAGCACAATACCCTCTAGGTACATCTATGCTATCACAAATGGTAAGACTCCAATGGCTGAGTAATATTCCATTACATATTCTTTTTGCCATCAGCAAGTGCCACAGCTGATGGTTATGGTTCTTTGCTTGGTGGAGTGATGCTGATTTTCATTCTTGAAGGCTCTAGGATATTAGCAGTCTTGCCTGCATTGGATTCTTGTAGTTTTCTGTTGACTTGAACTCTGGGACATGGGAGTATTAAGAGGCACCCTTGAGCATTTCCTGCTTTCCCGATATTCTCATTATCTCCATTGTGTGGTAGTAACAGCATTATACCTCTAGATGGTCAGGATTAATCACCCTAGCCAGACAGTAACCCCCTTTTCCACCTGTTCATTCAGTGGCACAAGGTACCCAGAGTGTCCAGGCAGTAGTGTCATCTTCCATTTCAGTGGAATCATCGTTGGGTCCTCTGTGAAAGCATTCCTGCCTTTGAAACTAAGGCCTCTACACAAGCAGGGCCTATGTATCATGGGGATGGGAAGTAACATTTTGCTAATAGATCAGTAGAGGTTATAGTGAACAGCTCTACTCTCATTTTCACCATTGTACTCATGGATTTACGAATATTGGCTATGGGAGAAACAGCACCATATATTGGATGCTGACTCAGCATCCAGGAGGGACTTTGCCCGGCCCTGTAAGCCCAGGGTTCCCCAGCCTCCAGGGCGCCCATTACTCCGGAATTAATGCTGTGTGGAATGCCATGATGGTGGGTAAGGTATTCTGAAAGACCATGGATGGTAATTTTGGTAGAAGCATGTGGACAGAGAAGGAAAACCCATATTCAAGGTGTCTGTTCAAGTAACCAAATAGGCTATTCAAAGTCTTGCCTAATGGGAGGATTTTTTCCTCACTGCTGTCCTTCAGGGCTGTCATAGAGTAGGGCTGTAGTACTGCCACTATCCACTTCCAGAGGTGTCTCCATGTCATGCAGAACTATGTGTAAACCAGGCCTGAGAATTTTCTTCCTCAGTCAGCTGGTCACAGGGAACACTTCTCTGTATCAGGACAGACATCTGGGCTGGAAGAGAGAAGACAATGTAGCAGAAGTAGGGGCCATGGGCATTGGGCCACCTCCTCATGCAACTTACTTGTGTCTTCACGATTTGCTCAAGCCTGATTACATATATATACCTTGCATTTGATGATGGAGTGCCACTGTGCACACGCAGCTCTGTGGCTCAGCCAGTTGGACAACACTCAGTTCATGATGAGGTCAGGTTACGTGGCAATGTGATATGGCCCATGGTTAAGCGAGCAATCTATTAATGCCCAGTGGCAAACCAAGAACTCCTTTTTAAATGGAGAGTCATTATAGGATGGCAGGGATTTGCTAGAAAATTCTAAGGGTCAGGTTTTCCTTCACCAATAGGATTTAGCCAGAGAATTGCAAATGCATTTCTATCTGCCACTGACATTTGAGCACCACTGGGTGGCCTGAATCATCTGGCCCAGGTGGCAAAGCAGCTTGCACAGAAGGCTAGACATATTGCAGAATCTTCTCTTGTTCTGAGCCCAATACAAAATTAGTATTTATTAGGTCACATTCACACAATACCTACCTAAAGAGGAAAATAAGAGAGATTCTTTCAACCAGCCTGTTTTAAAAATCTCTGAGCAAGCCTCTGATTGACCTGCATGGAACCTGTGCTTACCCCTCTAATTGCAGTGGCTTGGGGAAAAGTTCAATTGACCCAGCCTGATTCACAGAACCACACCTATGACCCAGGTTTGGAGTGTCATGGTTGACAGCTCCTCTCCAAGACCAGTTCTGCAAATGATGTTTTCCTGGGAATTCATCATCAAGACAAGTAAGGAAAATGCCCTTCTCTGGGTGAGATAAGGCTCTGTTGAAGGCTTTCCCCTTGTAGAGTAGTTCTTTTTAATGGAGAAGTCTCTGAGCATATTTCTGAATAACAACTCTTCCCCTCTCCCAGAGCAGGAGAGGTCTTTATTGGACCTTTATCATGAAAACCTGGTAGGGTTGTTGGAGGTGAAGCCTACAGCAAGGGCCTGCCCTGTTATGACTTCAGCCCCAGGCATTTCTCACTGTCATATTAGTCACACTCAGCTTCCAGCAATTTTTCTAAATTTGCCATGTGTTCCTACCCACAGATGGCTCTGATATGTCTTCTGCTTTAGGTAACAGATCTTGGCTGTGACTTCCTGGATCTGGTCTTTCCAGATGGCAATGGGTGGATATTTGCCCTGAAAACTCAGTTCTTTGCTGGGTTTGAGAAAAATCATTGATTTTTCTGTTCGTGTAGCTTTTTCTTGTTGTCCAGACAGGAATGATGACTTCCAAGCACGTGACAATTGAAACCAAAAGTTGTCAATTTTATTTTTTAATCTCTGCATTCCTGTACATGCGTACATTGTTTTATTGCACTTTATTGTACTTCACAGATGTTGCATTTTTTTTAAATTAAAGGCTAGACCTGCCACCAGCAAACAATAGAACTCACTTTATTGCAGTGGTCTAGAACTAAACCTACAATATCTTGGAGGAATGCCTGCATTTCTCAATTCTCTGTAAGACCTTCTATTCCTACTATATAAAAGCACTTTCTTTGACTCTTTTACTGAATACACCAAAATGATGTCTAAAATTGCTTTTCCTTTTTTGTAGATTATTATTTTCATAAGAGATGTTTCCTTTGAATCTTTAGAGTAAAAATATTCCTTTTCTTTCATGCTGCAGAATGTTTTCATCCCCTAGAGCTTGTGTTGTTTCCTTCTGGATATTTATCTGAGAAGAAGAAATCTCTTTAAGTCAGGGGATTGTAAACAGATAACATTCTTGGAGTGTCTTTAGCTTTTTTGATCTTGACCTTGCGCATTCTTACCTTAACCCTCTCTGATCTAGATTTTTAATAGATATCAGTGAGCAAAAGTACCATCCCAACTTGCCCTAGCCTTTTGGCATTCATTCAGCATAATTCCAATAGACTCAAGTCAAGCCTCTTGTCCTTGTAGTCCTGAGTTCTCGGAAACCTGGAGAGTCTATGCTAGGCTGTAGTTTGTATAGGTGTAGTATGTCAAAGATTCAATTCAAGATAACTGTGGGACTCAAAGTCTGGTTCCTGGACCTGTGCTGCTCTCTTTTTGCCATTTTATTTTTCTAGTGGGTCATGTTTACTAGTTTTACAACAGCATTGATCGAGGATAGATTGGAAAATTTAAAATAATAGTCCTTGCCAGAGATAGTTTGAGAAGCATTGCCCTACATCTCATAACTCCTGAATGTCTCCTCAACTTTGGGAAATGCCAACTCATTTCCCAAGGGACAGTGATCCACCCATTTTCCCCTTAAACTGTAGGCCCTTTACTCTTAATGGATGTGGAAAAAGAACCGTTTGAAAGGGTGGGAGAATGTGGAGGTGTGGGAAGATTGTGGGGGCACAGGGAGGAAAGGGCCTTGGCTGACACTGTTGGGAAATCTCTCTCCTGCAGTAGGTAGGTGGCTACCAGTTTCTCCTTCAAAACCATCTCTGATTAGACAAGCTCAAGGAAGTAAGTGGGGATGAACCCTAGAATCCTTTTTCTTCCTTTTGTGATTCATTTTGCTCTGACTCAGGGGAAAAGACTGGTGTTTACTCCAATCTTCTTCACACAGTACAGATTGGAAAGAAACCTCCACTGCCCCTGCCAGACTTTGATGTCTGTGTTCCTTTCTCCTCACCTCTGGCACTTTACACATCACCCAGGAATGCCTCAGAGCACAGAACGGCAGTGTCTGCAGGGCCCTGAGGTGCCCGGGAAGTCTTCCTTAGCTTGTGGGCAACTAGGCTGCACTCTCACAGATACTGCTGCGAAGCCCTACTCTGCATGTGTGTGGTTGGTTTTCGAGATCTAATGTAGGACATCATATGTACTCTCATTTACTGTTCAGACTCAGTACAGCATTTTTGCCGATAGAGATGTTTGGAACTAATTTCTCGCCTGCCTATTTTTGTGTCTCATGCCAACAATGTATTTTTTTCCATTTATTAATAGTTATGTAAAGCAGAACAGGAATGAGATCATAGCTCTCTGGCACTCCCTGGGTGACTTCTCTTCCTGTTTCCATCAACTTATTACCCTCCCTTCTGGGTTCAGTTGTTTGACAGATTATGAATCTACTTAACCATCCTATTGTCTACAAAGATATTGTGGGATAAATTGATAACCTTTTTCCCTCACCTTCTCTCTGCCCTCATCCTTTCTATCAGAGAGAGGCCTGGAATAATAATAATTACTACTACTGATGATGATGATAATAATAATATCTGATTGGCATTTGCTCTAAGATAGCAAAGAGAGCAACACTTAACACCAAGAGTGGTGTTTCTTGTATTTCAGCCAGACTCAGGTGCTAGCAGAAAGCCAGATGTTCCTTCTCAGTGCAGTCAGAGATTTTATGTTGGTTTCTGTAAGCAGAGCTTGCTCTAGAGGCAATATAGAAGAGAAAGGCCACTGGACAGACAACCTGGACCTGGAATTTGGGAGGCACATTAACCTTTGCTCATGGATCTAAAACAGTGGTTCCCAACTGGGGGCAAATTTTCCCTTAGGGGACATTTGACATTTTTTTTATTGTCACAACTTGGAAAATAAGAGGCTGCTATTGGCATTTGGTGCCTAAATGCCAGGGATGCTGCTAACTATTCTTCAGCACACAAGGCAGCCACCCTCCCCAACAAAGCAGTATTGAGCTCCAAATGTTAATAGTGCCTAGGCTGAGAAACCCAGGCCTAGGATTTATCCCATTCTAACACCTGCACACTGAGTGTGGGTGAACAAAATTATGGATCAGGTCAAACTCCAGGCCGCATCCCTGAAGACTCTACTTTTGTTGGTCTGGGATCCACCCAGGATATGGTATTTTCATGAAGGCTCCCTGCTCCCTTTGTGTGTAGATGATTGAAAACCACTCCTTGGAGTGTCTCGTCTAATGGAGGCCACAGATGAAGCTAACCTCCCTCATTTTTCTTGAGGATTATTAAAGGGTTATTAGCTCTTTTAGGAGGTAGCAGCAATGGAGAAAGCCACAGGAGATGGAGAAAAGCTCCAGAAACACTGCTGAGAATAAGATGGAAGTTCAAGTTGAGAGCTTTTGTGAGAAGTGGAAAATGGGTAGGCCCTCTAGATGAAAGAATTTAAAAACTTTCTGACGGATGTTCCCAGGGCCCTTTGACTAGCTAATTGGCCAGACTGCTGTGGCAAGTAGAAAGGAGCCCTTCCACAATGGATGTGGCTCCTGCCAAGGCACAGGGCTCCCTGAACCCAGAAGCAACTGAATTTACACTCACACTTTTCCCTTTCTCTAGGTACCTTTGTACAGTGTTCAAACTGCACAATCTGATGCAGCAGCCGTGGTCAGAATTTGCCTTAACTAAGATGATCTCCTTCATCAGGAAAGGGGTGAGACAGGAAAGGGGTGAGGTTCTGCCTTATGGATTAAAAAAAAAAACATTTGAGAAAGCCTTGGAGAAACCAGATTCATCCTGCAGGCAGCCTAGAAACCATGCAGGGGTGTCCAACCTTTTAGCATCTCTGGGCTACACTGGCAGAAGAGTTGTCTTGGGCCACACACTAAATACGTTGCAAATGTAATCACAAAAAAGAAATCTCATAATGTTTTAAGTACATTTATGATTTTGTGTTGGGCTGCATTCATAGCCATCCTGAGCCGCATGCAGCCCGTGGGCCGCAGGTTGGACACCCTTGCATCCTTGATGCCAGATAACAGGGTGGAGGCTCCAGGCCTGTCATGGTATTCTTGGGGTGGTTGAGAACAGTGCAGGAAATGGAGAAATCTGGTTGCAAGAAACTACAACAGCTGGATTCCCAAAGCTGTGGAGACAGGGAACTTTGCCTTGTTCTTACCCTAGAATTCCAAACCTCAATTCAGCAAGCACGCATGGAGGTCAACCCTTGATTCATTCCTTTACAAAAGAGAAACACAAATGCTGTAGTGTGGACTTTGGTGTCGTCAGAACCACACACCTAAGTTCAAAACCCCGCTCTGCCCATAAGGTGAACCTGTGCAATTTCTAAGCGTGGGTTTCTTCCTGGATAAAATGGACATAATGATACAGGACTTGGTGTGTGGTCATGAAGATTGTGGATGGAAAAGGGGACCACCTACTAAACCTGATAAGCTCAGGGATGGCCTGCATGGTAGGCCTTACAGGCAGAGAGACCTAAAGTAACCACATAGGATGGTCAAAACATAAAACTTTCTAAGTAAAAGTGGGTTGTGGCAGGGATTCATGTCCTAGGCCTGTAGCTTCCTTGATAAAGGTCAAACTTTACCTTAAGTGAGCCTGTCTGTTGTCTTTTTGCATCTAAGATAACATACCTTTTTTGTTATGATGTTAGACTGCTTTTCATTGCCATATTTTGGAAAACAATACCTTTGGAATGTCAGTAATTTTTTTCTAGGCGCCTCAAGGCAAAACGAAGGACGCCAGAGCAGGAGACCACAGAACCCCTCATTGTTATCTTGTTCCCTGAATACCATCTCTATGTGTAAATGTTAATTATTAACTGTCCACTAATATGAAAGAAGCATGTGTCTCTTTGTTTTACTTTTAATCCAATCCTATAGACTTCCCCGCTTGGCTGTCTCCCACTCTCTATTAATCTACCACCAATGGAATTCATGTAACCCTCCTTATGTCTCTTCCTTTTATTCTGATGTATAAAATAAGCTGCAAAACTACCATTCTCGGGAGAATTTTCTCAATCCATTGATATTTTGCATCCCAGCAATCAGTTTGTCATCAGTTTGGCTCAAACTCATAAAAATTTTCTACAGGTTTGGACATTTCTTTCACAGATAGGGTCAGACCCGCCAATGTGGCCATCATAACCTGTGGCACTGGGCCATTTTGGACCCCCTTGATTGCCCCTTCTCTTTCTATGTGACTCATGCAGCTTCTTACACAAATGACATTGTGCTGGGGGCCCTTGATACTGGAGGCAGCTGGGCCATCAGTATGTGTATTCTGGTGAGAGGACTCTCAGAGAACAGAAAGATACCCCTGGCGCACTCTGGTCCTGGGGGGCCGTCAGCCCCACTTCCAGGAGAAGCGCTGGCACAAAAGAAGAGGGTGGGTGGGAGCCCCAAACTGCGCCAGCATTCCCGGGAGGCGGAGGAAGGAGGGCAGGCCCCGAGCCGCAGGGAGGGAGAGAAGCGAGAGAGGAGGAGTTTTCCAGCTCAGCCGTCGCAGCTTGCCGCGCAGCCCCTCAGTCTGGTCGGTCTCCGCCTGCCCAGGGAAGCGCGCTGTGCAGCGGGGGCCGAGCTGAGAGCCCGCGCGCCATGGGGAGCCCCGCACTGTGGCTGCTGCCCCCACTGCTGCTGCTCCTGCTGCTGCTGGTCCCTCTGAGCCAGGGCTTCCCAGGTAGGGCCGGAGGCGGGGCATCCTCCCCAGCTGGGCACCGGGAACCCTCAGCTCAGGAAGGAGGGAGGTGCGGGGGGTGCCCTTTGTTTGCGATGAATTCCTTTTCCGCTGCCCGGGGAGGGGGTGATACGGAGCAGGGCTCATATCTGGGCACTGGGATGGGAGAGCCTTCTGTCAGCCCCTCTCCAGGCGCCGAACGCCTTCGCGGCGCCTGGAGCCCGAGTACCCTCTGCGTCTGGGGTTCCAGGGGTCCAAGCAAACCCAACTTGGCGTAGTAGGCTACTCAGAGAGGTTTGGCCGTGGGCTAGTTTCTCAGCACCCAGACTTTTGCCTCTTACACAGTTGCTCAGGGCCGGGGCCCAAGGGACTGCCAGATTATCTGGAAAGGAGTTCCTACCCCCTCCCACACGAGGTCCCAGGGCTCGCAACCCCCTAGGGCTGCAGGCACCTTCACGGTGAAGCGACTCTTTTGGACAGCACAAGCGGGGCCTCTACCAATTCCCCCTTCTGGGGGTTCGGAGAAAAGCGCCTCTGGGAGAGCAGTGCTAGCTGAGAGTAGTGACATGTGGCATGCGTTCGGATAGCCCCAGGGAAAAAGAGCTACACACGCGTAGCTCTGCTAGGAGCGGCTCCGGCCCTAGAGGGTGTGGCTTCTTGTTGCTGGAGGGCGTGGTCTCTAGCATCTAAGGGAACCCTGGTATTTATTAGGGATCTCCTGGTATTGGCAAAACCTTTTTAGATGTCCTTTAAAAATCTCCAGCCTATTCTTTCATCAGGGAGTCAGGTTAGCAGAGAGTTTGAGGGGAGCAGGGCAACATGGATGCACCCATGACCCAGAATGGAGAAGAAATCTATGACCCTGCTTTGTTAGTGTTAATGAAAAGTGGTTGACGTTGACTATAGGATGTGCAAATATTTGACTTTGCATTCAGCATCGTGGTCAGTTTAAACCTGGGATCTGAGAAACAAACTTACTGACTTATAGAAGAAGGATGGATGGGGAAAGGGGTGGGGTGTTTCCCAGACAGTGTGCCTGGGAGATATAGAGATGGTTGCTGGAAATTATCTGCACATCCCCAAATGAATGAGTCAAACAAATGTGTGAAGTGATAAACAGGAACATTTGTGTTTTGAGCTGACTCTTGCAAGTTTAAGCTGTTTGGTAGGAACTGATTCGGACAAAGTGGAAAGGAGACTTTATCCTCAGTGCCAGGCAAGTGCCATTCCCATGGTGTGATAATGCCCCCCACCCCCTTTAGCAGGAGTCAGGCTAAAATGAATCCAGAGGGGAAAGGGAAGTCAGTACTGGGCAAGAAGCAGCCTTGGGGGAGCAGGGGGGGAGTTGAGAAACTAGCTAGAGGCAGTTGTAGTCTGAATTAAGAGGCTTCTCTGAGCTACCCATACATCTGCTGGAGCCTTTTTCAGCCAAGGGGCCTCTTCTCATTTTCCATCTGATCACCATCCCTCCCTTACCATGCCCTACACTCTCTTTTCTCTCAGCTTCTACCATTTTATAGTGTAGCTTGCTGCCAGAGCCCGGCCATCCACAGAGTCATGGGTTTGGCAGGGTGGGCACTCACCACTCTCAGTCTTTAGGGACCTGGCCCTGGCTGGCCTGGTTCCTCTGCTAGCCTGTGAGCTGCCCCCTAATGGAGGCGACCTCCCTCCTCCTTGCCACCCCCTACACTGATTCCTCACCAGCCATCAGGCTCTCCTGAGACCCCAAATGAGCAGAAGCTGGCTGGGGAGGCTTTCAAAGCATCCCCCTTGAGCTCTCTCTTGGCTCTTCTCAATGGGGCCTCTAAGGAAATGTGCCCTGCTGGGGCTATTGAATTCAAAGGTGGGATTTCACTCCAAGCCAGAGGTTTTGAAAGGCTGGGGAGAGGAGATGCCTTAGATCAGCAGGTCCTGAGTCAATTCATGTCAGCCGAGTTCACCCTAAGTGCTGGGTGACAGATTTTGAAGATCATTTCAGAGGCACCTTCTTAGCAAGTGGACAGCATGTCTCCAGTAAGAGAGAAGGTAAGAAGCCTATCTAGGGCCCCACTCAGCCTCCTGATTATAACCAGTTGAGATTTAACAGCAAATCTTGTCAGAGTGAGAGTAAATCCTTCCCATTTCCACCCCTAGAAAGTATCTGGAGTTCTTCCATCTTCAAATTCGATGCAGCTTTTCTGACCCTCTGATTTATTCTTTGCAGCCTAGCAAAAACACAATATCTAAAAACAAAAACAGCCCTGGCTGGTGTGGCTCAGTGGACTGGGTGTGGGCTGTGAACCGGGGGGTCGCTGGTTCGGTTCCCAGTCAAGGGCACGTGCCTGGGTTGTGGGCCAGGTCCCCAGTGGGGGGCTCATGAGAGGCAACCACACATTGATGTTTCCCTCCTTCTCTTCCTCCCTTCCCCTCTCTCTAAAAATAAATAAATCTTTAAAAAAAAAAGAAAATTGTGTCAAGGTAGAGACTTTAAAAAAATCAAAGGTTTAGATTCCTTGATCTGTCACTGGTTGCTTACTTTAGGTTACTAGTTATTGAAATGGGATTGTTATTGCTGATAATCTAACAAACCCTGCTTTTGTGAACCCCAAATCC
>VMDR010027319.1:0-13634 GCA_007922815.1 Macrotus californicus | reverse complement strand
AAAAGAAAAAAAAAAAAAAGAAATGGAGGAACTTATTCAAGCCAAAGAAAATTCATTAATTTGACCTTATATACATAAAATATACTTCAGAAAATACCTAGAATGATGCTACTCAACTAGTCTATCCTAAATATAAATATTCATGACAATAATAACACTTAATTTTTAGTTCTGACTACCAAATACAGTACTAGGCCTTTTACATTTATTACTTTAATTTCAATCTCATAAATAGTTCTATGACATGGATATTATCACCTTCATTTTACAGATGAGTTAACAAAGCACAGAACAATTAATTACCTGGGGCTGACAATACTACTGTGCTCCCATTTCCAGTTCTCTTCTAACTGGTTACTCAGAGGATTACAACCCTCTGCCCACTTGAAGTGTAACAACCTGATTTGTGTTGAACAATGGAATGTGAATGGAAGTGAAATATCACTTTCGAGTAGAATGTAGGAGCCCAGGTGTGACTTTTAATGCTCTCTCTTCTTTTGCTGAGCTGACCGAAGAGGCAGGGGGTTCAGATAGTGAACCTCTACATTGACATAGATTCTGAGAGATCCCTCAGTAATGATGACCTCAGTCACTTCCTGTGAAGTCATGTTGGACATGGAATATGAACAAAAACATTGAACATTGTTGTGTTAAGGCACTGAGACTTAGGTGGCATTTATTACTGAAGCATAACCTAACTTACTCTGACTTACACGTGTTTAAAAGATTCAGTAAATGGCTGGGTCAAGCACTGGAAAGCAGGCCCTTTAACTACTACAGTGTATTTCCAAAAATTCAAAATTATCTCAAAGATGAGACAGCTCATTATCATATCAGAGGCTTGGTAAAGGAAATGAAGGTGAAGTAAAGTGTTGAATAGCTACAGCCTGGACACTGTAGACTTTCCCCTAAGGAAGAGAAACTCTTGTATCTGCACAAGATATCTCTGTTCACCTGCATTGGACTTCTTGCCTTGTTTACAGAAAGTGCACCTATCAGTGTCAATTTAAATGGGTCAGCGGAACCTGTGAAGAACATTAGTGGGTCCAGTCACCCGCTCTAGATCTAGGTCAATGGAGAAAGCCTCGTTACCCAAGGATCATTTGGCCAAATACACCAGATGTGTTCATTGTATGTGTTTGTGTGTGTGTGTTTTCAAAGCTATTGTACTTTTTAAGACTTTATTCTTTAGTACAGTTTTAGGTCCACAGAAAAATTGAGGAGATGGTGGGTACAGAGATTTTTTTATATTGTATAACCCTGACCTCTCACATACATAGCACCCTGAATTATCAACATCCCCTGCCAGCGTGGTGCATTTATTATAACTGATGAGCCTACAAAGAATTTTCCCTGTGCTAAATACCCTGTTTTTCACCTATTCATCCCTCTATCACCCCAAACCCCAGCATCCACTCTTTTTACTGTCTCTATAGTTATGCCTTTTCTAGAATACTACATAGTTGGAATCATATAGTATGTAGCCTTTTCAGATTGTTGTTTTATTGAGCAATATGCACTTAAGTTTCCTTTATGTCTTTTCATGGCTTGATAACTCATTTATTTCTAGTGTTGAATAGCATTTCATTGCCAGGATGTGCCACAGTTTATCCATTAACCTACTAAAGGACATCTTGATTGCTTCCAAGTTTTGGCAATTATAAATAAAGCTGCTTGCTATCCACATCTGTGTGCAGATTTTGCTGTAGACAGAAGTTTCCAGCTCACTTGAGTAAATGCTCAGGATCACCATTGCAGGTCATATGGTAGGAGTAAGGTTAGTTTTGTAAGAAACCTCCAAACCATCTCCAAAGGGGCTGTGCCATTTCCCATTCCCACCAGCAGTGAGAGCTCCTGTAGCTTCCCAGACCCACCAGCATTTGGTGTTGTCAGTGTGCTCATTGTAACTTCATAAAAATTAACAAAATATTTAATAGTTTTAACAGAAATGTTCAACCTTGGCTATTAAATATAATATTTAGAAAAATATAGTTTATTCTGTGGAACTAAAACCTAAGTGTTAACATGGGAATGCCCCTTTAATCCTAACTTATTATATGATATATTTTGTCTAATTCTGATTATTCATACACTTTGAATTTAAATTAAAATTTACAATTGACTTTTGATAAATTGGCTTTCAGTGAACTAGTCTTGGCCAACTGGCAGTTGCAGAATTAATTTTCATGAAGGTGTTCACTTCCACCATCCCAAAGGAAGCCCCGATCTCAGAATAAAGGCAATTCATAAACTCAGCTAAAGCTGCGGTGAAAAGGGTGTATATAACATGGACAAGGTCAATATCTGTGGTTTTTGTTTCTCTCTCCTGGCATCTTTTCCATTCTTTTCTAATCAGAGACTATTCAGTGCTTTAGGTGAGAATAACTCCTCTCACCATTGGCCATAAGCATTAAGATAATACTTCCACCTAACCTACTATTACACTTCCAATTCCAAATCCTGTATTCACTATGCATTTCTGAATGAGCAAATCTCAACTCAAAATAGGTTAAGCAAAAAGGACATTTAGAGATTTATACACCTAGGGGTCCAAGGACGCATCTAGATTGACAAAAGATCTGGGAGCTCAGATGACTCTTTTCTCTGCCTGTCTTTCTTCTGAAACATGAACCATAAATTTGGAGGTGTCAGTAGTAAGGCTGGTCCCTTGGGCCACCCAGGTGCCATCTTCCCTGCTGCCAGGTTCCAGGCTGCCTGAGATAGATGACCACAACACCTACCAAGACCCGAGAATCAGGAGAAGAAATGTTGGCTTAATAAGTATTCTAAGCCCCACACTTTTGTTGTAACCTTGAAGGAAAACAAAATGAACAACAACAAAGCCTTAAATATGAGATGACAGGCACCTTTACAAAACAAGTTATAAGCAAAATAGAAGTCTAAATTAATTGAAGAAAGAAGTAATTCTCATAGGAGGGGCTGCAATAAAATTCTCGTATTCTACTGAATCTCTCTTTCTTAATGTCTGGATTTTGTCTCTTTGTTCAGACACTTTGTGGGAAGAGGTAGAGCTTCCCATGTAAAATTATTATGTTGCAAATAAGTGAGTTGAGAGTATTTCAACAAACAACATCTCACAAGGAACAAATTAAAAATCAAGACATTTGCCAGGCAATATGCTTAGGCCATGGGGATAAAACAGTTGACAAGGCAGATAAGATGGAAAAATTCCATATATTGATTAACTTGCAGCAATCCTAATAAAGAACTCTGGAATGCAACCACAGGGTACTGAAGGAGCACAAGGTAGAGTCATGAGATCTTGTCAGGGCTATCAAGGAAGGCTTCTCAGAAGAAGTAACAGCTACAAGGATGGCTGTGAGTCAGGCAGCTGAAAGAAAGTACAGGAGGTAGGAGTATAGGGATCCAGAGGGAAGAAGTGTACACCAGATTCAATGGCAAGGCTGCTTAGGTGAGTTGAAGAATGGAACAAGTATAATAAAAGCTTCAAAAATGAGTGGAGGAGTGGTAAGAAATAGGGCCAGAGAAGAGACTCTGAGAAGTCCTCAAAATTACAATAAGAACTTTCTACTTTATCTCAGCACTGTTGGAATGGTATTAAGCAGCTTTAAGCAAGGCAGCAACATAGCCAGATTGTACCTTTCAAAGACTGCCTTCTCACTATGTGGAAATGGAGTTGGTGAAGGCAGGGACGGGGGCAGGTCACTTATATAATTATGCTAAGGCAGGCTTGAAGTACATGCTAAAAGCACATAATTTCTTCAAGTATTGTCTTAAATTTAGCACAAAGTTTGCATTTTTCATATAATATATACTTGTTTATTTTCATATTTAAAAATATTTGTAATGATTCACAATGATTAATTGAGTAACAAATAGGCCTTTTCTCCTTGTCAGAAGAAGTTGAATTGTGTTCAAGACTGGCAATGTTATAAGCCCCAAATACAGAATCATAAATAGTCTAAGCCAATGAAAGCAATTCTGATTTCTGATGTATAATTGTCCTTGCAAGTAGGAATGAAATATGGTTCAATTCTGGTAACTGAGAGTGAAGTGGCCTCTTTGGAGAGAGGATCCTGAAAAGTGTTTTCTTCCCTTAAAAAGGAGAGAGGCACAAACACTGGGCCAATCACCTGCTCCCTTCTTTCCACCTTGGCCACAGCCTTGAACCCTGGAAAAACAGCAGCCATATCACAACACTAAGGGTGCAAGAAACAGAACAAATCTGATATGCAAAGATGGCTGAAAGGTGGTTGCCAGGGATGAAAAGATTCTCCCTAAAGTTACCAATTTTCTGATGCTGGAGATCTTGTTATGCAAGCAGATGATGAGGTTACTCCTGCTTGTTTAAGTGACTGTAGAACCTTTGTAGAAAAAAAGGTTCCAATACAATAGATCTGACTTCATCCTGAGGTTTCATGAATCACCAGACCAGAACCTCACGGAGCCTATGCACTTGAGTTAGAGTCATATAGCCTTCATCAAACACTACCACTTCCAGTGATTTCACTTCTAACATTCCGGTCCAAAATTCTCTTCCCCCGATTAGTTTTAACAAAGGAGAAGTTTAGGCTCCAAAGACTAAAAACAACAAGAGAGAATTCTTTTATTCTGTGTGCCTAGGTTTCATGGCCTCTGGCTGGGAAATAGCAATGATAACCTTAGAAAGTCCTTTTAGATTTCAGATAAAAAATAGTATCTCAGCACAAAGAATATTTACCATTCTGGAGCGTTTCTCCATTTTTTTTTCCTTTGGGACTAATGTACTTTTGTTCAAAAACCCCTGAGTCATCTGCTTTCAGTTTTCAATATAAGCTGTGCAAGAAAAGACCAAGACTGGCATGTCCTCTTCATGTGGCTTTGCACATAGGGTTGACAAGAAACAGGGCACTTTCCTTTTGTGAATGGACCAAAAGAGAAAAGGGAGGGAGAGGGAGCCTTTCCCTGCACTTCTCTGAGTCGAGCATCCTTTCACTGCGCAGGAGTCCTGACGGTCAATGCCAGGTGGATGGCACAGGCATGGCTCTTTGATAACAATTTGTGGGCAAATATTGCCTTTTCCCAGACTCTAGACAAATAATCTATTTCTCTGGTATTTAAAGACAGAAGTAAGGCCATTAGGAGGAGAGGGACTGTGTGTGTGATAAATGCAGAAATACTGTAGCTTCATGTGATTTATTGTAGACAAGTGTGAGAGGGAATATAAAACCTATCCATTAATTTCATTTACATTTTAGTGGTTATGTGGGCTTAGCTGCCTTGAAAATTATCTTCTTTCTCCCAGAGAGAGATTTGCAAAACTACAAAATGGCTGGATGTGTTTTGACATAGGCAATGGAATCATCCTTAGGAAGCGAGTTCCCCTTCACTCCCCCAGCCCCAGCCTTCTGGACTGATTTGGGAGCTATGAAAGACAGTGTTTGAAGCCTTCTCTAACTCTGCACATCCCCAGTCTAATAACACTGTCATCCCTTCCTACTAATTATACCTTGGTCATCACTTCATTTATTCTATTAAAGTCCATCTGTTCCTTAAAGGAGCTCAGTAATGTGTCTTTACAAGGAAATGTTAATATCCTGGTTATGCTTTCAGATCACAAAAGCTTTTATTTATTTATTTAATCTTCATTGATTTTTTTCCCATTACCCTTTAGTTCCCTTATGCCCTCCTCCCCCCAGCAATCACCACACTGTTGTCCATGACCATGAGTCATTTCTGCTCAATCCTTCCACCCCCTAACTTCTCCCACCCCCTTAGTGGTCATCCTGCTCCCCATCTATAAGCCTGTTCCCATTTTCCTTGCTCATTCAATCTGTGCATTCCAAAACCCAGATTTGTAAACTAGACACTTAGAAAAAGTCATTTAAAATTCATAGTAATTCCCCCCCAAAATCTTATAAGGCAAAAATTCCCAATCACATCATAATTTCTTCCTCTATTTTAGTATAACTGGCAGAGGAACATTCTATATCAAGGAATAGGTAATAATATTAACTTAAAATTTATTGGTTTTTCAACCATGACCCTAAAATTCTGTAGCACATCAAAAAATGTGTTATATTTTTTGCCAGTCTGACCAAAAATAGGTATAATTTTGCTTCATTCACACTGGATGGCTATTGTTGTGTTGGCTGTGGTCATTTTTTTATTTGACAGTCTAAGGGGAAAAGATCAGTGCCCCTGACTAAATAGCCAAGTACTACATGTTTAAAACTCCTTGCAGCTCACCGGTTGAAAATTGTTGGTCTAGGTCAACCGTGGAGCTCCTGTCCTCCTGATGGTGATTGGGTTTCAAGCTTCAGCCAATCTGCTCTTAAAATTCTCCTGGTAATCATCAGAGTACAGGGGTGGGCTCAATATGTAATTCAGTCTAAAAAGACTGCAAAGGAGAACATTTGTGCTGTAGTTAGGAAGATAGATTATCTCTCTCCCACCAGACAAAGCAGCATCGTGTCCCGGTCACTGTTGGCACTCACGACCATGAAGAAAGCCAAGCTGATACAGCGGAGGAAGGAGTCAAGAGACCAGCAACGAACTAGCCAAAGATCCTCATCACTGGAGTCTGATCACATACCTCTCTCTCTGGAAGATAAATTTCCTTTCAGTTAAAGTCCATTTGAGTCACAGTTTCTTCATAACCAAATGCATCCTAAAGAACACAGGTAACCACCTCCCAGGTATGATTTCAGTAGCACTGAATGGCAGACCACACCCACTATCTGCTAGAGAACCTGAAGACTGTTTTTAACTACACTCACTCCTTAATCATCTTCTGATAATGCTGATTGTCAGCTAGGTCCAAATAACACATCATTTGTGGAGGAGGAACTTAAGTGCCTAGCTCACAGTAACGTCTCCTGGCGTGGCACCCCACCTGTTCATTCTCCATACTCATCACACCCGGTTCTTCCTCTAAACCCTGCACACCTGCCTCACTACCTGTCCTTTAGGTATTTTAATTTATCATGTTCTCTGCCTCAGGCCCTTTGCCGCTGCTATCCCTGCCCACTACACACACGTACCACACACCACACACTGCCTACCACATGGCACGTACAACACATTGCACACTCCACACCTCACACAGCACACCACACCACACGTGCTTGACAGATCTCAGCTTTCAGAGTTCAGTTCACACTTTTTCAGGGAAACCTCCCCACACCTCCTCTTTCTTGCATAGATGATGTCTCCCTGTGAACCATTCCACAGGCAACATTGTAGCAGAGACTGAGTTGTTTCCCTATATTTCTACTTTCCTTCGTCAGAACTTGAGATGTCTAGCTGGGCACACAGCTGACCAGAATAAAGACTACTTTCCTGCTTTCTTTACATCTAGCGGTATGTACAATTCAAATGTTACAGCTGATGCTACCGGTGCCCAGCCCATTTCCTCTGGACAGGTGCCATTCCAGTACATCCCAACCTCATCTTACTGCAGGTGTTGGACACTCATTGCCTGAGGCCACGCGCCTGGGGCCTGATGGAAATGCTTAGCTGCTAATGAAGCCAGGTACAGGCTTCAGGCAATAAAAGATTGGAATAGGAGTATAAATGCCCCAGCTTCCTCACCTTGTGGGTGACATTATTCTAAAGCATGTTCTACACAGGCACCTGGCGTGCTCAATGGGATGAACTCTTTGTTGTCCACAGTGCTGACCTTGGCTAGAGCATATTCTTCCTTCCTTTCTCACCTGCTCACAACCCTGCCAACTTCCTGGGATTACCTCCCAAATAAACTACTCACACTTTGGACCTGGTCTCAGGGTTGACTTGCTTCTAGAGAACCCAACCTAAAACACAGTACTTTCTCCCCCTTAAAATTTTCCCTAATCTTCTCAAACTAAATGGGTTCAACTAACAAAATTAGTATAAATGGCTTCATAAAAGTATCCATCTTGTGACATTTTTATTGGCCCCCATTTTAGTGGCTGATATCCCCAGTAAGAACCTAAATTCCTTGAGTATCAAAAGTTCAGGATCTGATGTCAGACAAATTTCAACTTTCAGCTGTATCTCTAACTAGCTGTCCAGTCTCACACTATCTCTCTGGGTATGTTTCCTCATCAGTATAATAAAAATAATAGTGACAATGATATGTCTTTTGGTATTTTTGTAAGGATTGAGTTACATAACTGATGTAAAGCAGTTAGCAAAGTGCCAATATAAGTCATCACTGAATAAGTGTTGACTGCTACCATCTTATTAGTTGTATTAGTATTGGTAGTGTTAATATCAATAGTACAAGTAATTGCATTTATCTTGGCTCCCCCTACAGGACATAGTATAACACATCCATTCAGCATATAGTACATTGATATTTGTTAATTAAATTAAAAATGGTGAAATATTCACCGTGGCTGGTGTAGTTCCGTGGATTGAGTGCTGGCCTGAGAACCAACGGGTTGCCGGTCCCAGTCTTGGGCACATGCCTGGGTTGCAGGCCAGGTCCCAGTAGGGGGCACGCAAGAGGCAACTACACATTGGTGTTTCTCTCCCTCTCTTTCTCCTTCTCTTCCCCTCTCTCTAGAAATAAATAAGTAAAAGCTTTAAAAAATGGTGAAATAGAGCAGCACATTTTGTTTTAATAATCAGCATTGAGATTTAATTTGTCCAATGTATTTTTATAGTGCACATGACAGAAGTATTGCTAAACTGCTCAATCCTTAAGATTTCTCACAATGTAAATGTAAACTAAAAGTGATCTTTCATCTGCTCCATGAGCAATATACAGTATGTCATATTCCAGAGAAATTCAAAGGTACAAAATCATGTGTGAGATATTTTTCGTTTCCTTTACCTAATCAGGATATGTTCAAAAGGACATAGGAGCTACACTTAGCATTTCCATGTGGACAGTGGAATGTAAAAGCGAGAGAAATGCAAAAGCATTATGTATCTTTCTTCCAGCCATCTTCTGGATCATGACAGAGTGAGCCTTGTAAACTAAGCCTGAGCAGGTCACTCCTCTGTCAAGATGTCCTCAATAATTTCCCATACGCTACTCCAAAACATGGCTCACAAGGTTGCCCATTTCAACCTCTCCAGCTACAGGTACATCATCCCAGCAGGGTAACTCTAGTCAAGTTAAACTTGTGATTCCTCTAAAGAGGGCTTCCAATTTATATGCATTGTTTATACTAATTGCTCCGCCAGAAATGTCCTTCTCCATTCTTTTTTCTTTCTTTTGTTTTTTTCTTGGGTGTAGGTCATTAGGGGAGCTGGTAAATATCTACTTACCTTCCAAGACTCAACTTAAAGAGATCTTTCCTATATGCAGACTACCAATCAACTAAAACTATTTCCTTTTATGGCTCTCTTCAAAAAGCTCTATCTTGGGAACTCTGATGCTGAGTGACAATGCATGTGTTCTTAGTTCCAGCCAAGCTCAAACATGCTTAGGGAATCAGAAGATTTACCCACTGTTTCTATGGAAATCCTTTTCAAGCCAGATAGTTTTCACTTTTGATGAGCACCACTAAGCCTTCTCCCTGCATTTCCCTTCCTGAATGCACCCCTCTGTCCTCACTCAAGTCTCTGGCTTCATCCACCCCTTCCCACCACACACACTGTCTCTGTGCCTGAAATCAGCAAGATCTCTACCCCAGGTGTTCAGGGCTGGCAATGGTTGAGCCTCACATTTACAAGACAAATTATTTTTGAATTACTGAGCAAGTTATTTAACACTTCTGTGTCTTAGCTTCCTTAGCCATGAATAGAATAATAGAAAGTTCATATTTCATAGAGTAGATATCATCATAAATCAGGTTATATACATAAAATATTTAAAAGAGTACCTGTCATTACGTTCTCAATAAATGTTAGCTGTTGTTTGAATATTATTAGTATTGATTATTAGTCATATTAGAAGTGGTAGAAATATTGATCACCTTTCAAATGATAACTTCCAAGGATTATTATGCTAAAGGACACTTCCTCCCCCAGGAGTAAGGATGGAGAGGAATGGAAAGGAGGAAGGGTCATGAGACTATCTTGAGTCATACATTTGTATGTGAATGTAGGTGTCCTGTTCCTCTTCCCTCCATGTATCCAATAGACAGTGAGCATTTTAAAGGAAAGGTCTACGTCTTGCTCCTCATTGTATCTCTAGCATCTACTGTGATATTAGGTCTAGGGTAGGGGCTCAGTAAATGCTCGTTCTATTTGAGAGGGACACCTGGACAACAACCCGTGTCTATCTAGCACTGGCACTAACAGACAAATTCCAGGACAAATAAAGGCAGAAGGACCTGTCACATTTTGATTAGATGTTGTGTGCCAGGCAATTTCATGCCTGGCTAGTGTTTTATTCCTACTCCCCATTTTCACAGAAGCACTGAGAATGTTTAAACAACCTCTTAAGAATCAGCTAATAAATAAAAAAATAGATTTGGTATTTGAGTCTGAGTCTATAAAACTTCAACTTAACTCTTCCATGTTCATCTTCACTTTTGTGTTTAGTACCTAGAAAAGTACTTGGCACAGAGTAAGTGCCCAAAATCGATATTTGTTGAATGGGTCCATAGTAGAAACTATCAACACTATGAGGGCTGTAAACAAGGAAGTCAAGAAAACAGGGGACTTCCAGAAACAGTTTGTTTGCAAAGTTAATGTGGATACTCTCCAACCAAGAGCAAAGTGTTGGGAAGTAGCTGGGGACTATTTCTCCAGAGCTAACAGATATGGTCTCACCACAAGCCAGATGCCAGAGACCATTTATGACTCTAATTCCTTTGTATTTTATATTAATTTATTTCTGTGTGTTTACCTTTCCTTTCTTTAAAAAAACTTAAATGTACACACAGAACTATATGAGGACAAAGATATCAAAATTAATTTTTTAAATAATGAAATAACTGCAAATAATGAAAAAACGGAAACCCCTTTCATAAAATACCCTTATAAACAAATGCAATCTAGAATTTATTATAGAACCTGGAATTTTCAGAAGTAGAAAAGTGTTTAAAATAAAATCTGGCACGCTCACCTCTGACTCATCCTCTAACAGAGCAGCATAATATATCACAGATAAGGGGGAGAAGTAGTGCGGAGGCTCATTCATAAGCTAATGGAAGGCTCTAAAATCATTTCAGGGACCAATATATTAATAAAGAATACCAAGACACATAGATTTCTTCTCATTTGGCTGAAAGAATTCAGCTTCATTACCCTAACCAGCCACATTCCTCCATACCAGATTTTGCTTCTTCTTTTCTATTTTTCTCTTCCAACTTCATACCATTTGGGGAGGAAGGGGAGTGTTGGGGACTGCTCTACCTGGTTTCAGAAGCTGTGATCCCCTCATGGCTAAGGCTGAGTAAAAAGACCTTGGGACCATAAGCCACTAAGGAGACAAAGCTTATCTCCCTGGCAAGGGCACCTCCTCTGACTTCTTTACTTCACCCTGCTTGGTCCCAGGCAGATGACTAGTTAGCCAATAACAAGTAAGATTCCTCAGGGGAGGGACAACCTGAGATTGTCACGGTCATGATGGGGTCACCAGGGAAGGAATTGGAGGTCTATAGAAAAAGGGGGTGATGAACCCTCACCCCTCAGCTTTGACAAAGCTTGAGTCCTCATTCTATCTGTAAAAGGTCTCCTAATCTCTTGGTTGCCCGCATCCCCCACCTGACTTAAGCCTAAAACAATGCCAGAGGCAGTGCAGCCCTGTGCTGGAAACAGCAGCTCCCTGGAGCAATCAGGCCTAAGAAAGAGTGCACAAAATCCTGTGAAACCTGCTTTGCTAAGAATGCCCTCAATTTAAATGATAAGGGCCCAAGCATAAAATGAATTTGTTTCCCAAAGTTTTATGGCCCATTAGCTATCTGACCCTCACTCAGAATAAGTCCTCATAGTTCTTCGAATGTTATCTGTTGTTTGATCATTACTACATGACAATGACTGATGAGCTTTATGTATATACCCTGTATTCCTGCACAAATTAAACCCAATAAAAGCCCATTAAGGAACAGTCTCAAGGCCCTTCTCCTTTGAAAGATTGGCCACCTCTCCTCCCCAAGCAGATCATGTCTTGGTAGACTTATTCTCATCTGTGATGGGGGGAGGGCTCTGCTGGACAAAGCTCCCCCACAGGGGAGTAAAGGTTGACAGGTAGGAAGATTCTAGAATGGGGGATGGTGAAAGTGGACTTGGTTCTGAAAATAATGGTGAACAATTAAAAGCCTTTTTAGCAGAAAGGATAGACAAAGGTAATAGCGTGCTTTGGGGATATTTCTGGAGCAGCAGTGTACACAAAAGATTGAAAGGAAAAAATATTGAAAGAGGTAGATTTGATAGACATTGAGAAAGAGAAACTGGCAGGACTTGGTGACTGATTGATTTTGGTTGGAGAAGGAAGTTATAGGTTTGTGTACTTGAATGAATGGAGCAATGACAGAGGTATAGATTTTATTTCTAAAATTCATATCTCAGGGTTTATTGCAGGTCACTTTTTTAATTAATGATGTTATTGGCACAGCAAGAAGTCAACCTGAAAGGTAGAGAATTAGACATATTTCCCCCAAGGAGAGAGTGTAGAATTGGAAAATGAGAAGATAATTTAACATATATTAAAAGAAATAAGAACCTTTCTATTGAAAAAAGAATAAAATAACTGTGAATAGTATTCATCTTTCAATATGGTTAAAAAACACTTAAAAGAGTGGAGCAAAAACATACATTCCTTTAAAGCCATCATATAGTTTTGTTTACTCTGAACTGGCTATTTTAATGTCAAATAGATTTTTTTTTTTACCTTTGGGAACATTATCTTGAGGATTGTACTTAATTTCTATAAGTGAAAATTTATATATAATCCTCATATTTTGTAGAGAGCTTAAGGTCCCTGAGATCATTACTTTTAAATTAGAATATGATTACAGACTCATTAATCTTTTAAAATTCTTTTCCGTGATCATTATTCTGGTGCTGTTTCTCACCTCAACTTTTAGAATGTTATAAAAATGTGGAAGACATCTTTTGATGTTCCCAGCCACTGCCATGTTTTCTGATAACTACTCTTCCCTCCACCAAATAAATGAGCATAGCTATAGGGCTCTACATCCTGATCAGGGCTGATTGGATCAGAAATAGTCAGATGACCCATATGGAGCCAGTCAGACTTTTTCTCCTGATAAAGGGCACCTGGGTCAAGACAGGCTGAAACATTTGGATTTGTAAGGAGAATTGTAAAATGATGTGGATTCACTGGCCAAAGATGCCATTTGGGGGGTATGGTTCATGTGCCAGTGAAGAAGAAAACGTCTTTCCTCTTCTGAAAGTAAATGTAGAAAATAGAGAGAGCAAGTTGTGTCTGCAGAAGAAGATGGATAATGAAGTTGCTTTGGCTCTTGGTGACATTCCTGTACTGCAGAAGACCAAAGTACCTACACTTTCTATGTTTGGATTCTATGAAAAATTCCTGAATCAAAGATACCACCTGAGTGTCAGATCCTTCATGCTCAGCACACTTACATTTGTCACATGTTCTACAGACTTCACTTCTTCATGTCTACTGGAAATAAGAGTCTTTTGTGAATTAATTTGCTTGAATCTTTCTAATAATTAGAATGATCCAATCAGCCAGGGGCAGCATGGCATGATGCCTCCCTAGGATAAGGACAACCAACAAACATTTTAGCATAAAATCACTA
>VMDR010027318.1:0-13637 GCA_007922815.1 Macrotus californicus | reverse complement strand
TCCTCCACCTCCTTTTTCTTTCTTTGTTTCCAGATTTAAGCACTTCCCATTCAGTATCCCTGTGGATAGTAAATTTATTTTATGCAGTTGCCGTTTACGTATACACATAGGGACTTCTTATAATAAATATCACAGTAGAAATAATTATTTTTTGAAGTCAGAAAAAAATTTTGAAATGTGCAAATACTATGTAATTAAATGTTATATAAACTAAACATATACATTCCCCTATTTTAAATTAGATGTTTAGGATTATCAATAAAATGGCTTGTTTGAAAAAATTCATGAAAATCTATCATTGAATAGGTTTTGATTAGAGCAACTTCCCGAATTATATTCCAAAGAGTGCTAGTCCCTTGAGCTAGGCCTTTCGAGGAGAGTTCCGTGGTCACCGCTGAGCATCACACCCTCGGGGACACTCAGGCGCACGTTTGCGCTGTGACCGAGGCTGATATGCGCTGCAGGAAATAAAGCTGTCAGCTCAGGGCTTCACACGTTCATTTGAGCATCTGAGACTTTCAGTCAGTCAATACCTGTTCCTAGTTTCTATTTTAGGATATTGTGCTAGAATAATATTTTTGCTGTTTTACATGAAAAAAAAGAACACTATACCATTGATCCTGGATCGTTAAAAAAGATACCAAGCTGTAGTCTAGTGAACTCACATCTTAGTTCGGAAAAAGTAAATATTTAAATGAAAGTTAAACTTTTAGAACAGATTTTTATTAGCTAACAGGTATTGGTGGCCATCTGTGGTAGAAACCCATTACTGGGTGCTTTTTAATGTTTTCATTTAATTTTCACAACAAGCGACCCCTCTCGAGTCGGGTACTTCTCCTGTGTTATGAACGAGAACACTGAGACTCAGAGAAGTCAAGGATGTGCCCAAAGTCGCACAGGTAGTGACGGACAGGCCCGAATACATCCTGTCTCCAAAACTGTGATTAGTCCTCGGATGAAAACTAGTGGGTAACAGATGATATTTAAACGAGCCCATGGAAGATAGGATGGAAGTCTGAACTGAGCTATTAGAACATTTTTCCTTAGAATCCTTTTATGTAGAAGCTAATAAATCCTTTTGCGAGTTTTCAACAAAAATTCAACCATCTAATTTGATTTGATTTGAAGCATTCTCCCTGAGGCCAAAGAGGAGGGAATTGACATGGTAGCAATGGTGTGAGCGCGTACAGATGACCGGGCGCTGTTCCTTCTTCAGTATGAAAAGTGTTCGGTCTCGACCAGAAAGAAACCATTTAAGCTCGTCAGTAACTAAGAATAATTGTGGGACAAAAACTGGCCACCAGAGTCACTCAAAGTGGAAGGTAAAACGTGTTTATTTTTGTGAAACGATGTCAATCCGTTTTACCAGCGCGTAACCTTTAGAAGCCGAGGAGGTAAATTGTTTCTGTTCATTTGTCTCTGAGGTCTGTAGTGGAAGAAACCTAATAGCTTTCTTATCTCAGCCTTTAAGGCCCTTAAACACATCCAATTTTATTGCATTCTGTTTTGTTATAAACACTTTGATTTATTTACTTCATTTTGTACCTTAAAGAGAATGCTCTCAGCGGATTGTAGTAAAATTCTAAATGTAAAAGCAGTCCTAGATATTAAAAAGCATTATAAATCTCCAGGAATATCTATTCCAGCCCCAACTATTTTTAAAAAATAGTTTTCAAGCGACTTTGTGTTTTAATTGAACAAAACATTCAAGGCAGCTCAGAAAGAACTGTTGCTTCTGATTTGTAAGTAGTAATGTCATTTTCATAGAATAGCTATAGTAATATAAAATACTTAGATGCCAGTCAGGTTCATAAAAACTTGCAAAATCTTTCAAGCAGGAAAACAAGAAAATAGTGGTCAGCAAAGGCTCCTTAGAATCAGAGCGCAGAGATCTGGTGTTTGGTTCTAGTTGGGATCAATCACATGCATCTCTTACTAGCACGAATTTATCACACCTGCATCTTCGCCCCATGCTGAACTGTTCTGTGATGAAGACCGACGTCAGGCAGGCTTCATCGTAGTGTAGGAAGGTCCCCATCACTGGGCAAGGGCAAACAATGACACACTCTTCCTCATCATCTTTTTTTGATGAGAAGTAACCATTTTTTATTGCCACCCCTTCTGTATGCTGGGTACCAAGCTAGAGTCTGACAACATCAAGATGAAAATATACCACCCCCCTTCAATAAGAAACTCAAAATTAGCAACGTCGTAGGCTGAGTGATAGGAGAGGAGCAAGGAAGGAGAGAGGAAATAGAGAAGATCTCTGCCTGACCCGGCCTGTGGGATCAGAGGGTGAGTTGCAGGAGGTATCTCTGGACCTGAGCTTGGAAGCATTAGCAGGGGTTCTCCAAGTACCAAAAGCAGGGAAAGGCTTACAAGGTTTCCAAGGAAGAGAGGAGAGCATGTACAAGGCCCAGAGGTCTGACAGAAAATTGCACATTTGGAATAATAAAGGTATTCAGCATAGCTGGGGCAGAGGGTGTGTAGGCTTAGTAATTAGACACCCCTGGGTTTCAGTCCGAGCTTTGCCGCTTATCAGCCGATGCCTCAGGCAAGCCACGTTGACACGGGAGAATACTTGTGTGCAGGAATGTTTGGATCAGCGCAGTGATGTGATGCACGAGTGGCTTTATCTGAGGGCAGCCCCTGACTAGCAGCCTATGCAGTAAGGGCCAGGACAATGATGATTTCTGATGAAAATGATAATTTGTTATTGGTTCATATTATTACTGGTTCATGTTAACCTGAGCTTTTAACTCACAAGTTTGATTCTCACGGGGTAGTGGCAATGGATCCAGGTTCTGGAGTCAGCTTAGAGGGATTTCGATTCCAGCTCTGCAGTTTATCTGCTCTGTACCTGCAGCAAGTGACTCATCTCTCTGCTCCTCAGATGGCTGCTGGATTGCAAAACGTCAACAATCACAGCACCTGCCTGTTAGAGTAGCAGTTGTGATTTCCTGAGACAGTGATGTGTGTTAGGGTTAGTGCAGCGCATGAGAAAAGTAGTCATATCATTATGTGTCTTAGCCATTGTTTTTACTTCCCTACTTACATTATCATTGGATTTATCTTCCTCCAAGTTTTAAAAATGTTTCCAAATTATAAAAATAACAAGAGAGTTGCAAAACTTTGGAAAATAAAGGCGGGAAAAATAACACACATATTTATAACCTTAACTGTAGTATATTATTCTGGCATGATTTCTTACAATACACTCTCACTCCCATGCAATAACCTTTCCATTGGCAGACTTTTAAGACCAGATACAACATTGTAACCTTTCTTCTTCATTTATCGTCATTATATCAGAAGCATTTTCCACATTGTTGCGTAGGCTTCATGGCCATCATTTCCATGACCACATAAGCGTCCATCATAAAGAAACATCACAGTTTTCTAAGTCAATCTCCTCATATATATTTAGGTTGTCTGTAACTTGGCACACAAGGAAGGTGTCAGGAGAGGAGTTGGCACGGGGCTAAAGGAAGAGAGGAAACCAAACTGTGTGAGGACTGGCATCGTCAGGGGCCCTACAGTCCCAGCTGCGTGACTTCCTCTCGGCTCTTGGCTCTCGGCTCTCAGCTCTCAGCTCTCAGCTCTCAGCTCTCAGCCTCCCATGTGGAAGCAGGAATAGAAATAGCAGTCGAGGGTGGAGTTTTGCAGGGTGACTTCAAAAGGTTCTCATGCTCTGTATAAGGTTCCTCCCAGGTAATAACGTTGTATCTTGTGTGTGTTTTATTTTAGTATTCCCTGGGCCTCCGATTTGCAGTTCCACGTCTTGAGAAAACAAACATGAGCATTAACTTCGATCTCCAAATCAGAAGGTTAGACCTTTAAATGCCTAACACTCACTGTTAAAGAGATCCATAGTGAAGTGACTGCTGCTTGTCAAGCTGCACCTTGAAAGTTGATCTGAAATGAGAACCCAGACTCTGACAGTCCATTTTTCCTTTGTTTTTCTCAATTATTACAGTTTTTTCAATATTTTTGGTTCTGAAGAAGACTTGCAGTCCACAGGCCAAGTTATGAGAGTGACATTTTGTCCTGGGCACCCTCCCATCCCTGACACCTCCATTCTCATTCCGATGCACAACCCTTCTACCATACCCACCCCCTGCATCCCACCATGCTCTCAGTTGGGGGTCAGCTAATCCCTGAGAACAAAATTTCTGCAAAAAGCATAGATTTTTGCATTGGAAATCTTGAAATCTTCTAAGGTTTCAAGAATGAATGAGTCTCTGGTGTTTTAATGTGTACGCCAAGGCGAGATGCAGGTAAGATCACAGACAGGGTGGGGCAAAGTAGGTTTGCAGTGTGAGTACGTGAAACACAGAGCTTATTCTTGTATTAGTGTTTATTAATTTTTGTGTTTTTTCTGTACAGACGACTGTAAACCTACTTTTGTCCCACCCCGCATTCAAAGGGCAGGGTCTTCTCTGGAACTATGAGCTGAGTCATACATGTAGCCGCCCCCTCTTTCTAAGGCTGATCCTGTTCAGGGATTCAAGTGTGACTTCATATTCTTCAAGTGTCACTGTCTCTTCTGTTTGCTCCTTCATGGCCGAAAATCCTGTTTCATGAGAGGGAAGAAAGCTGTCCACAAGACCCAGGGAGCCCAGCTGTGGACTGCAGCCCACTGTCCAGTAATGGAATGATTTAATGACTCTGCGGACTCATAATAAAAGAAAAGGCAATTGATGGAATGTAATACATCCGAGTTCTATTCATGAAACATCTCTTTCAGATAAATGTAAATATATAGTAAGGCATCCTGGGAGATGTATATATTATTTTGTGGTCTGCAACTTTAAATGTTTGAAAAAAGCTGATGTGGACAGCACATACAGGCCTTCCATAATTATTTATAACTCGCCCAGCATGTGCTAATATGAAAATGACCCTGAAGTCAGTATCTACAGTTTGGTTTCAAATACTAGTGTGCAGTGTGGCTAATCTCCAGATGTACCTTCTGTGCAAGAAGATACCATTGGAGTGTGAAGACTTCTAAAGAAATAATTTTGCGCAATGGATTATTTTTAATAGCTACTTAATTAGAAGTTTAGGATTTAAAAAAAGATATAAACTCTATAGGAATGGAGATTTCAAAATATCTGCAACCTGTGTCACAAACCATATCTCCCAAACTCTGTGCTACCTTTCTAGGGAGAAAGGTTTTATAACTTACTTTTGGTATTTTTTCTGAGCAGGTTTTTTAAAATTTAACTTAAATGTTTTGTGCTGAACCTTGGAGACTTTTAAAAAATTTTTTTACCCAAATTAGTGTGGATGTAGATGGACTAAATTCTGTAATATCCCTTCATTGCACTGAAAGCTTATTAAATGGCTTTTTTTCTATCTACATAAATGTATATTTCCCAAGAGCTTTAGTTAGTCATAAATATTTCTATTTGGGTGATTGGTTAATATTTGTAAGTTTTCAGGGGAAAGGACGGAAGGAAGGGAAGCAGGGAGAGAGGAAGGGAGGGAGGAAGGAGGGCGAGCACTCCGTGGTGAAGGGCCACCATCACTCCAGACGGAGGCCAAAGTTTCTATTTCTCACATCATCGTCTGGGACACTGATCCTATGGTGGCATGTAGCTTTGTGTCACTGGGGGGAAGATACCTCTTTCATAAAATAAGTAGCTTTATTTTGAAAGAAAGTCTGTTACAGAGATGCAAAGCAATTCCCTTGGTATTTCCCCCTCACCTTTGCCTGCAGTTGTGTGTAACAGAAAAGGTGCAATTTGAAGTTCACTCAAGGAGGAGAGGACGCTAAATAATGTTCCCTCCTTCCCCAGATCCATCCTGTAGATCAACATTGAAATCATGAATTTGGCAATGAAGTGCTGAATATGATGGAAAGTAGACATAGTCCTACTTCACATCCCCCTTCATCTAAAAGAATGGACCATGATTATTTCACCCTTACATGCTATAAAACTTCTGACTAGTTCACATTATCTTGAAAAATGTAAAAATGTAGACATGCCGAAAGCACTGGGGAGCCCACATAAAGCATCAAATTCCAGGAACACACATTATAGAGATAAAAAGCATTTGAGAATACTTTTACTACTCGAATACTAAAGCATTTGAGAAGTGAGCATTTATCTGCATGCTTTTCTGGCAGACTCCAAAGATGTAAATAACTATTTAATGGGTGGTTTGAGTCCAGTCTAAATGTGTTTAAATCAAAAATAAACTAAACCAAATGCACTGAAGTCTAAAGCTTCTGACCATACTGACCACTGTTACCCACATTTAATGCCCTTTGCCACAAATATAGAACCCAAAAGAAAATGGGGCTTTATAAATTAATGAACTTCAAGATATTCCGTGTTACCACATGTTTGCATTAAATAGTGTCTGTGTGCCCAGGCTCTGGTGACATGTAGACGTTTCCCTCCGTGTGTGGAGCGGGTCTCCGAGAGCAGCCCCCGTGCACAAGCATGCCTCTGTGGTCGTCATTGCAGCTGCTCCCTCAGTAAAGGCGAAATGAACACTGCATTGTCTTTGCCGATATCCCAAAGACTACAGATAGCGTAGAGGGACTGCTAGAATGTAGGAAACAGAACACAGTACAGAAGAAGAAAATTGCATCGGAGTAAAAAGTAAAAATCATGTTTATTCTTGGTGCATGACATGGGGTATAGTCACGGAGAGGAAATGCGTCACTCCTTGCATGGAGCTAGCACTGATGGTATAAATAGCTCAGCATCCGTGGCAAAGATGAACTGCTTGTCTGAAGACAGCAGTGGTATTAGTGAGGGAGGTTTCCTTCCAGGAAAGGAGTCAAAGAAGCATCTAGGTTACATGTCAAGCCTGGCATCTTTCTCACCCAGAGATTTTGTCGACATCACTGGTTGCAGCAGCATCAAGTAGCATGGCAAGCTTGTGTGACAGAGGATAATTTTGATTAGCCAACCAGTCTGGCCTCCAAGTCTGCCTTTGCTTTTGTTACATTTCAAAACTGCGTCTGTAAGCCTCATATTGGTCTCCTGTCCCAAAAGGATTTCGGGGCTTAACGTCTATTTATATTTTCAGGGTGTTGTGAGTAATGAAAGTCGTGGTATTTGAACCTCTTAGAAACAAAACACAATAGAATTATGAGATAACTCAAATGACACTCCCCCCCCCCCCCATAATTCTAATTTCCACTGCCACAAAGCAGTAATGAGCTAGAGAATAGAACAAAGTCTGCTTAATCTGTGGAACAATTAGACTTAAATTTCCAAATTAAAGAGCTCCCCATAATAGATTTGGAACCACAAAGTCTGCAGCAAGTGGAGTTACTTAATGACTTTTTAGTGGTTAGTAATTCAGAATCCTGCCTTTAAAAAAAAAGAAAAGAAAACTTTTTAGTTGACTGATCCTCCCCAGATGTGATACTAGTAAAATCGCCTGGAAACTGGGGTTCAAACTTTGGTGAACAAGGCCCTCTAGGCTCATCACAAGCTCAGCAGTTGTACCCCTTTACAGGAAATGAGCCTGACATTTGCCTGTTTATATCTTTTATGTGTGTTTGCGGCTTAGGTTGCCTTATCAGTATATACAATCGAACAGGACTTTTCAAAAGCAATGTGGGAACAATTCTGTCTCCTCCTCTTTTGAAAGCAGACTTTTGTCCTGTCTTTTCCAGCTCCCACATTTGGAACGCTTCAAAAGCTAATCAGAACATAGCCCATTACCGTCATCACAGTATTAGAGCCTGCCCATTGAGTCTGTGTGAGATTTGATGAGAAGAGGAGAGGGCTTTCTCTTCCTAATGAGGCCTGAACATAAACATGATCTGTTATTAGCGGTGTTGTGGACGGCCATGTCTCAGTTGGCTAAAAGCTGTGTAGTCCTTTGGGATATAGGGTGACTTTGATGAAAGCACAGAAAGACAATAAATGCAAGTGGTTCGCATCCAAAGCTCAGCTACTGGGTCAAGCCTCTCATAAGACATTTCATTTTCTTTACAGCATTGGCTGCCTAACACATGCGTTTTTAAGTTAAATCTCATATCTAATTATATTTGCTTGAGAGATAGAAACAGCATAAGCTTGAACATGGTTTTGCCACCATGCAAATAAATATTATTAAACATGTACCTTTCATCTTCAGATTTTTGATACGTCACAAACAGCCGTGTCACCTGCTCATTGCGCTTGCGCAAACTGCCCAACTTTCTGTGACTGAGCTTCTTCTCATCATTGGCCATGCTTCTATGTGCCCCCACCCCCACCCCAGTCAGCTAGTGAGCAGGCAGTGAATATACAGTTCTTTTAATATTACTTAAGAAATAAACCATCAGGAACATAAATTTGCTGCCCAAACAATGTATGGTATGATGCATTCCAGAGCCAAACACAAATGCTTTTTCCATTATGTGCTGCTCTTGGGTTAATCTTGCCAGTCCTCTTCTTTATGAGCATGGAAAATCAGGTGTTGACTGTGTTGTCCCTTTTCATTTGATAGACAAGAAATATGATGCTCAGAGAAGTGAAGGAATGTGTCCAAGGTGGAGAATGAACTCAGCCCACTGGCTTTTTGGTGGAGCCATTGAGACAAAAAAAATGTCAGCTTCTCTAGATGTCCGTTGTGCTTCCTGAGAAGGTGTCTCCCCATGGAAAGTTACATTCACTCCTTTTGATCATTGTGGATCTTAGCATTTCCATTTAGAAATGATTATGATTTTGTAGAATGGATATGCCATTTTCTGAATGATCATGTTGCTCGTGTGAAATACAGAATGTTTTTGTGATCCTACATTTTATGACACATCAGAGAAAACACATTTAAATCATATGTCATTGTGTTTTAGTTCCAACAAGGACAACCCAGACAGCAATTTTGTGAGCCTGCAAATCAACATCACTGCTGTTGCTCAAGTAGAAATCAGAGGGTAAGTAGTAGATGAAGTATTGCGGTAGCTACACTACATATAATAGTAGTGTTCTGTGTGTGAGAGTAGTGATAACTACCAGTGAAGACTGTATGGAATTTTCCTAGCGCATCTGAGATCGCAGTTCACTTTGGTTATAAATCTTCCTTCTTTCCTACCCATCATTAGACTTCCACTGCAAAGTAGAGTAAACCCTGTATGGTAATTAAGTCTAAGGATATCAAAACAAAGGCTCACTTGATTCCTCAAACTGACAGTTCAGTAATCAGACTATAAAAGCAAGTGATAAGAAGGCAGATAAAGTAGACAACCGGGTGGCTGTCTAAAAGTCTCCCTTCTCCAATAGTCACTTTGGCATAATGAAAACTCAGCCTCACCACATCACATCTTGAGCTTAAGAAAGAGCTGACTCCTAGATGTGAGGGTTGATGGGGTCTGTCTTTTATATCTTTTTCATTCTGTCCTATTCTTTGAAGAAGGCGCCAATAAGCAATTAACCGAGAGACAGGAGGAAAGTAGTCAGGTGAAAGGCTCGGAATAACTGCCATCTGGGAAATTCATGCCTGGAGGAAAAAAAGTCGGAAATGGACTGCATGTAGTTCTTGCCTTGCACAGGTGTGGACTTCATTAACTTTAATTCTTGTTTGTCCAGAACAATCAAGGACTTGACTAAAAATGTCAACTGGTCTTTTGGGCTCAGCTGTCATTGGGGGCTTCAGCAATCTCTGCTCCCGGTTCCTTTCCCACAGTTCTCGAGTGGTTCACATTCCTCCATAATGGCAACATTCGATTTCTCCACTCACAGCCAGTCACTGTGTATTTTCTTACTGCTGCCCCCTGCTGCTCTCAAGGAAGGGGGGTGAATGCCTGCTATCCTGGCACCACCGAGGCTCCACCTAGTGGATTAGGGAATAATCATAATGCCTAACATTTATTGATACTTTCATGAGCTGCCCCACCGTGTTAGGACATCTTAATAAGTCCTAGTGTTCTTGCTGTACAGGTGAGGGAGTTTGGACACAAGCAGTTGGAGGCTGCACAGCTAGGAAGTGGGGGCTAGAATACGCACACCGGCAGCCTGTCTCCAGGTGCATGTTTAAATTTTGTATTATTTATTGATTTTTTTTTGAGAGAGAGGCATTGATATGTTGTTCCACTTAGTTATGCATTCATTAGTTGATTCTTGTATGTCCCTGACCGGGGATTGAACCTGCAACCTTGGAGTATCCGGATGAGGCTCTAACCAACAGCACTACCCCGACCAAGACTCCAGGTGAATGTTTATAAGTGATTAGCCATACAACCTATGAGATAGAGTTTTTTGAACCTTGTCTACACAAAATCTCATGTATGCTTCTGTGGGTTTTTAAAATACAAATGAGCATATTTCACATTCACCCACTTTAGTCCATGTACCTGTATAGTTCATTCATTTCAGTAGCAGAAGAGTATAACATTGTAAACCCATACCATAACTTATTTATCCATTCTACTCTCGATGAGTATTTGGGGTTTTTCTTGCTTTATTTTTTTACGGACTTACTTGTGCATATCTCCTGATACACATGTGCATGATTGTCAGAATGGTATATGCTCAGACATGGAATTTCAGGATCAGAGAGTATACACTATTTAACTTCACTAAGTAATACTGAGCTGTTTTTCAAAATAGTTCTACCACATTACAATCCCACAAGAAATGGATAAAAGTTTCCATTGCTCCACAGTATTCATGAAAATGGTCCAGTTTTAAATTTTGGGCCAATCTTATGGTTAAGGAATAGTATCTAACTGAAGGTTTCATTTGCAGTTCCCTGATTTCTAAATAAGATTTAACAGCTTTTTTACATGTTTTTTCCCTATTTTTCTTATTCAGGGAAATTTATTTTCATTTTTTTTTGCACATGTTTATATTGAAGTTTAACTTCTTCCTATTAGGTCCTTTTATAGTCTAGTGTTTAGACACTAATTCTTTATCAGTTACACATTTTGCAAAATGTCTTTTCATGGTCTGTGGGTTACGTTTTTTTTAGGTCAGGCTTATGGTGGTATAAATTACATACAGTAAAACTCACCCATTTTAGGTGTCCAGTTTGAAGAGTTGTGATATTGCAAGAACACTCTATATAAAAATAGCTACAACACCCGAGATATTCAATAGTTCCTTCGTGTGCCTTTGTAGTCAACCCCTTGTCCAACTACAGGCCCCAGCAACCTTGATCTTTTTGCTGTGGCTATAGTTTTGTCTTTTCTAGAAAATCATATAAATACACAATGTAGCCTTTTAAGTCTGGCTTCTTTCACTTAGCATAGTGCATTTGAGAAACACAATGCGCTACATGTGAAACATCTTTACATGCTCACTTACTGGTATCCACCTGGGCTGCTTCCGTATCTTGGCTCCTGTAAATAGTGCTGCAGTGACTATACGGCTGTATGTATCTTTCTAAATTAGTGCTTTTTTCCTTCAGGTAACTACCCAGAAGTAGAATTGCAGAGTCAAATGATAGTTCTGTTTTTAACTTTCTAGTTTCATATCACTGTGGTCAGAAAAGTTGCTTGATATTATTTCAATCTTGTAAACTCACTGAGACTTGTTTTGTGAACTAACATGTGGTCTGTCCTGGAAAATGTTACATGTGCACTTGAAAAGAATAGTATTCTGCTGTTTTGAGTAAAATGTTCTATAAACATCTATTAAACCCATCTGGTCTAAACCAATGTTTCCTTGATTTTCTGTCGGATTGATTGATGTAAGTCGGGTGTTAAAGTCCCCTACCATTATTGCATAACTGTCGATCTCTCCCTTTAGTCTGTCCCTGTTTGCTTTATGTATTCAGGTGCTCCCGCATTGGGTGTGTAGGTGGCACAAGAGTTGTAACCTCTTCTTGGATTAATCCCTTTGTCATTATGTAATGTCCTTCTTTGTCTCTTGTTGCAGTCGGTTGTCTGATGCAAGCATCCATACCCCATCCTTCTTTTTGTTTCCATTTGCGTGAAGTATCTTTTTTCGTCCCTTCACTTTCAGACTGTGTGTGTCTTTCCCTCTGAAGCGAGTCTCTTGTGGGTGGCTTGAGCACCGTCTTCCTCATTGAGTCAGCCGCTGTGTCTCTTGATTGGTCCACTGAGTCCTTTTACATTTAAAGTAATTGTTGATAGATGTGTACTCAGTGCCATTTTATTAATAGTTTTCTGGTTGTTTTTTGTAGTTCTTTTCTCTTCCTTTCTCCCTCTCTTGCTCTCTTCTCCTGTGCATTGAATGCTTTAGTGATATGTTTGGATTCCTTACTCTTTATTTTTTGTGTATCCGATATAGGTTTTTGGTTTGTGGTTACCATGAGATTCATATATAACAACAGCAGTCTGTTTTTGATTGATAGTCACTTAAGTTCAAAACACTTTCTAAAAGCACTACGATTTTTACTCTCTCCCCTACATTTATGTTTTTGATGTATTTTACACTGTGTGTATGCGTGTTTGAATTTTAAACAAACTTCCTGGGAAAGAAGCACACTTACTCATGATGATTATTCTCTTTACATATCTGGGACTTAACTTAAAATTTTGTCAGGGCCCTGGCTGGTGTGGCTCAGTGGATTGAGCGCAGGCCTGTGAACCAGAGGGTCACCAGTTTGATTCCCAGTCAGGGCACATGCCTGGGTTGCAGGTCAGACCCCCCAGTAGGGGGCATGTGAAAGGCAACAACACACTGATGTTTCTCTCTCTCTGTCTTTCCCTCCCTTCCCCTCTCTTAAAACAAATTAATAAAATCTTTAAAAAATACTTTGTCAGTGCCTTTGGCATATGTGTTCATGAGAAATACAGGTCTGTAGTTTTCTTTTCTTACAATATCTGCTTCTGATTTGGGTATCAGGGGGATGCCAGTTCTGTAAAATGAGTTGGAAGTATTTCTCCATCTGCTCTATTTTCTGAAAGAGTTTGTATCAAATTTGTATTATTTCTTTCTTAAGTATTTGATTAAATTCACCAGTGAAGCTATCTAAGTCTGGAGAATTTGGGGGATTTTTTGTTGTTTTTGTAGGAAGGGTATTTAACAATTCAATTTCATTCTTTGATATAAAGCTATTCATAGTCTCTGTTTCCACTTGAGTGAGCTTTGGTAGTTTGTCTTTCAAGAAATTTGTTTATTTGATCTAAGTTGTTACATGTTTTGGTATGAAGTTGTTCATAATATTCTCTCATTTTCCTGTTAATGTCTGTTGGACTTCTAATGATGTCCCCTCATCATTCCCACTATTGGTAATTTGTGTCTTCTACCTTTTTTCCCCCTAGTCAGTCTGGCTACAGTTCAGTGACCTTTTCCAAGAATCAGGTATTTTTGTTGTTGTTCATTGCTTTTTATTTTTTTAAGATCTTTTTAGTGTTTTTTTTGCTTTTGTTTTTGTTTTCTATTCCATTGGTTTCTGATTTAGTTGTTGTTATTTCCTGCCTTCTGTTCACTGTGGGTTGGACTTTCTTTTTCCTCTCATTCCTCTTTGTAGAAATTAGATCACCAATTGGGAACCTGTCTTATTTTCTTAAATAAGCATTTTGTGTGGTAAATTATCCTCTAACAATTGCTTTAGTAGCATGCTGTATTTTCTGATTTTCTTTGTGATTTCCTCTTTCTTCATCTTCTTTTCTGTTAGAGCCCAGCAAAACTGAATTTGATATTCAGTTACATTCCATTTTCTGACTGAATCTCTCTTCAGCTTAATACCAGCATCAGCAGCTGACTTTGTTTTCC
>VMDR010027317.1:0-13627 GCA_007922815.1 Macrotus californicus | reverse complement strand
GTGAATGAAGGAATAAAGTTGGTGCCTGGGCCCTCCTGATAGAGGGAAAAATGAGTTCCGAGTAATAGAATCCTCTGGCTAACATCACATGGAGCTCTACAAATCATGGGCCATGTGCCGAAGGACTGATGGAAAGGGTGTTGTGTTGGTGAAGTAGGAGGTTCTGGGAGGTGAAGTCTTGTCAATGTCAATGAAATTACATGAGAATGTGGGATTGGCCCAGAGTGTTAAAGGCAAAGAAGTCTGTAACAGCATCCAGGATGAATGCAGGTTTATAGTCACAACAATTAGTACCAGTTGACAAGGTCTTTTAGAAACACTATGAGCAGAGGGAGTCCACATATGGTACCTCTTTTACACCTTTCCAAAGTGGGGAGGAGAGTGGGAAGAGGAGAAGGAATATTGACAGTAAACATTCAAGATGAGGGAAGTAAAGAATTTATAAAAGAATACAAGCAAAAGGCAACTCATCAGTTTCAGGATAAGCCAAAGGGAGTGTGTACTGTTGGTCTTGCCAGCTCTCAGTCCTCACTGTTCTCTGTGGCCCCTTTGGAGGGAGGGGTGCCCTGCTCTCCACCACCCCCCAGGCCATAGCAGAGCTGGCACTGCTCATTCTGTGGCTTGATTGAATTGTCTTCAACATATTGTGTGACTGCTTCACTGAGGGCTTTCTTAATCTTCCACCTCCTCTCCCATACCTCATGAGGTCGACTCTGCCAACCCCCATGCTTCCCAGGAAATCCATTCCAGGAAGTACTGAAAATGAATTGTGACGTTCCACCCAATTTCCAACAGACACATCAAGTTGGAAGCAATATCCACAGTAAGACTGAAAGAGGAAGGGAAAAATGTGACATGTGGCAGGGCATGAGGGCCATCCTGTGGCTGCGGAGATGGCAGAAACTGGAGACTCCTGACCAAGCAGGAAGAGTGTCTGGCTGATTTTAGCTTAACGTGCGCAAGCTGAGTCAGCTTCTCCCTAGCAAGTATGGGCCTTCTTCCCATGACACACTCCAAAGAGGGGGGCCCATCTCAATGTGTATCAATTTTTCCTATTTTGGTGATCAAAATGTATTCGCTATCAGTAATACTATTTAGGTAGATTAAAGAATAAGACACTTGTTCTAGAAAAGTTTGGTGGCAGAGAGGAGGAGAAGGAGCTGTCTGTGGGAGGGGCTGAAACACAAGCCATTTCACTCTTCCTTCTGGACCACTCACTTTCCCTGGGGGTTGTCAACAGGTACCTTTCACACAGTGAAGGGTTGGCAAATAGTTTAAGTGCTAGGTGGAGTGATTTTTAATTTTCAAAGCCAGTGGTAGACAATGGTGTGTTCGGATTTATGGTACCATGTTATTTTATTCCTTTTACTCCTGGGGCCATGTGGCCCACTTATTCCTCTTCCTTTTAGGAATCCAGGTGTTTGTCAAGTGGATAAGCTCTGACTTTTGAAATAATAGTACTTGGAGGTAATAGATCCTTGAGGGAAGTTTTTAATAAATTTTTCCATTGGTACTAGAAACCTGAATCTAATCATCGCTGAGTAAAGAGGCAGAAAGCACCAGCTTCACATGGTCTCTACCTTTTTAAGATGCACTTACTTTTGCTGAGAAAGACCTGAACAGGTTCCCACTCTTCAGCCTCTTTCCTGGGTCTTTACTCTTCCTTATCAGATCTCATACAATCCAACCAAGAACCCCAAAGAAGAAAGCCTTCTTTTTTCTTAACCTGCTGAGAAGCCCTATTCATCCACTTGGGTGAAGAAGACCAAAGTGAAGGGTGGAGGCAGGACAAGGCACACAGCAATATTTGCCTGTTACCTGAAAACAGAAGTGGATGTTCCCAGTGAGGAGGAGCATTTTCTCCAAACACAGGACCTTTGCTTCTGGTCTTCTCCACCAGAAAAAACTGGAATAGAGAGAGTGCTTTATCAAATATGACCTTAAAGACAAATAGAGCAGCTGGGAAAGTTTTCACACAGTTGTTCTCACATGGACCATGAGGGGGCTGCTTGGAACTTGGAGACAAAGCTTTCCCTGTGTTTTTCAAGGTGACTGCAGCTCCTCCTCCTTCAGGCTCAGCAGAGGGCCATGTGCACCTCAGTCTTCTCCTCTGTGAGGCAAGGCACTGAGACAAGGGCAGTCTTTCTGAAGTTACATACCTTAGAGTAGTATTGCTACCAGATGCTCAGTGAAATGGGGGAATGAAGATTACAGGACCAGGTGGGAAATCTGAGACCTTCTTCTGCTATGTCACAAAGCCAAACAATTTAGGTAAACCACTGAAACTTTTTGGGTTCTTTTTCTGAAATGCAGTTGGGAGGTACATTAATTTCTCTCAGGCCCCTTCACCTTTAGACTTACCTGATTCTAAAATGTCATTATTGTCTTCATATAAACAAGTTTTGTCTGTGTCCCTGGTTGAGAATTAAATTCTCTTCTTCCAAGACAGAGTGGGACCCTCAGTGTATATATCTGCTGTTTAAATTTTTCTCACCAAGAAAACCTGAGTCCAGGCATTCAGGGAATATGTAGGCAGGGACTGGGTCATTTCAGGGACAGCAAAACATCCACCTTGTTTCTAATTATAAAATGGAAACTAGCAAGTCCACTTTAAGAAATATTTATTTAGTTCCTACTGTGTTCAAGGCTTTGAGTCAGTTGTGATACAGCAATTTTACATTTTCAAAGCACTTGAAATGATTTTAAACAAAGCCAACATGAGTTATATGATAGGATCCCCCAGAGGAGTTCTGTAAGAGGACCTAGCATTATGATTCTGGTATTACTCATGAGGAAACCGAAACCTGGGTGCACAAGGAGACTCCCCAGGTCTTAGCCCTGGTGAGTGATCATCTCAGGACTGGACTCCAGGTCGCCTGGTTGGAATTCTCTGTGCTTTCTACTCTGTGGCCTCTATTTAGATAACCATTAGATACTGTTCTGGGATAGGAAAGTTTACAGCATGATGGCTTATCTTCAAGCTAATTGTGAGCCAGCCAGTCTTTTCTATTTCTTTTGTTGTTGCTTTTTTTTCTAAAATTGATTTTTTTTGTTTTTCTCTATAAATATACTTGAACAGGGAATTTGAATGATTGAAAATGGCTTAACTCAACCCCAGGTTCCTTGCTCCCTAAGAATGAAAGAAACTTGGAATGAGGGGCTTGGAAAATGGAAGGCAGAGAATCCATAGGCAAGGTGGAGGCTGGGGCAGGAGGCTGCTACAGCTCACCACTTCAGCACTGACACAAGAACTGGACTCACTAAACTGATAAACATCACAGCCACCCCAGGATTCAGAGGGAGGCTCAGCTTGCCCTGGAGTGACAGAATCTAGAGACAGGGGTTCTCCAAAGACACGGGAAGTTGGTAACAAAGCCAACGGTAACAGCTGAGACTTCTGTCTGGCACCCTTGCTGCTTAACACAGACCCCAACTTCATTTCCAGAAATGTTTTGCTTTCTCTTTAAAAACACACTGGATCTTTAAAAAATGAAAACAAATCTCTTCCCTTTAGGCAGGTGTGCGTGCAGCAGGACATGCACACACACACACACACACACACACACACGCTGACAGTCATTTAACAAGGATGAGAGGGCATGATCCCAAAGGCTTTCCAACCCCCTGTCCAAGGATAGTTCCCAGCTAGCCTAATCACTCTGGCAACAGCACACCTGAGCATTCCCCTCCTGGCACAAAGGAGAAGACAGACTGGGAAGCCAGGCCTTTTGGACAAATGGTATCTCAGGCTAGAAACAGCCAGTAGATGCTCTTCCATTTAAGGGCCCTTGACAAACAAGTTGGGGAAATCATCTATGAGAAGGTTCAAATGTGACTTGGCCACTGCTTTGAAGTAGCTAAGTCGGTAGAGTCTGTTCTTCATCAATTTTTTTTCAAATAATAATAATAAAATTTGAAAATTATGATAATTATGTGTTCTGTACCCTGGAAAGGGGCAGACTACACTCAGGCATATTTTCTAATGTAATTAAGGCTTTCAGCTGATCCCTCCCCACTGCAATTGTTATTTCAAAAGTGAATTAATAAATCATGTCCAGCCTGCTCAGAATAAAAATCTGTCTTGAGTATTCTTGTTGCAACCTGCAAACTGATTCAGAGCAGGAAGAGAAAAACTTGTGTTGAGTCCCAGCCTTGGATAAACTTTTGGGGCAGTTTCAACAGAGACATCTGGAACCATTTCTAAGCTTTATTGCAAACGATATGCAAATATTCTTTCCCCTATGTTCCCTTATGGCTCCCTATGTTAAACTCAAAGCAATTAATGCTGACTCCTGGATACCCAGGGGACTCAGATCTCCTGTGGTCTATACAGAGCACTTTAGCTATCATGATGAATTAGTGTAAGGTCTGGTAATGCACCTTTGAGTATTTGAGGCCTTTTAAGGCTCTTGGAGGTCATGCCTGTGGCTGTATAAAGTATTTTCCCTTGGCAGACCAGAAACTCTGATAACATTAAGGTTATATTTCTATTCATCACAGGTTCCAGATTCCAAATGTCCAAAATTCTGCTTCTCTAGACAGCAGATGTTTCAGGCCTGTGATGACTCAAGGTAAATATTTACCAAGAAGGCTCAGCAGCAGCACTTAGCATGCTTGGAGAAAGAGTGATGTGTCATTTCAGAGAAGGGGTATCATTTCTCTTTTTGTCCAAGCACAGAGTGGATGTAAAACGCTGGGCGGGGCACCAGTCACTGGCAACCTCTCACCTGGAGTTGCATGGGTTCTAGCCAGGGGGAACTCTGTTGATCGCCCTTTGATAAAAGAGGCTGGGAGACTGGGCACATGGCCCAGAGGCCTGCCTGGTCAGTGTTACTTATACAAGTAGGTGATTGAGTGAGAAGATACTGTAGAGAGAGCCATAGGGCATGGTCCCTAAGGATAATATTATACTAGCTGTTTGGCCTTATACAATTTTTTTTATTTCTTTTGGATATTAATTCCCATTGCTAATACGAGAGAATTGAAGGACCATTTTATTGGTCTCTTCTAAGAATAAAACTTGGTGGTTCTATTTTCTTCGGCAGAATGATTTTGCTAGTCTGAGGTTTGCATTTCGTACAGAGCAATGCATCCATGATCAAGATGAAAAGATGCTCTGAACTCTGTCCCATGTTAGCTCCTCATCTCTTTCATCCCTGTTCCTTCTGGGCTGTAGGACCTTTGGTATTTCCTTAACCAATCTGAATCTCCCTACCCATAAAAGGGAATGATAGTAGAGCTTACCTTGGGGAGCGGTGGTGAGGATTAAATGGAAAAAATGCACATGAAGCACATGGTAAGCATTCAGAAAGTGTTGGCTATTAATGGTATCTATAGATTTAGCACTCCCTAGGACCTGCCTTGTACATTCTCGCCTCTGTATTTATGGCCATTAGAAGAGTTTCCTGTGGCAGCTGCACCACACACTAAGTGGCTCAAACAACAGAAATGTGTTGTGTCACAGTTCTGGAGCCTAGAAGTCTTAATCCAGCTGTTGGCAGGGCCATGCTCTCTGTGAAAGGGCCAGGAAGAGATCTTTTCCAGGCCTCTCTCCTCGCTTCTGGTTATTCCTTTGTTAGTGGCAGCATAACTCCAGTCTTCACATGGTGTTCTCCCTGTGTGCATGTGTCTGTATTCAAGTTTCCCATTTTATAAGGACATCAGTCATATTGGATTAAGGGCATGCTCTCGTCTTGAAAGACCTCATCTAAATTAATTACACCTATAACAACCTATTTCCAAGTAAGTTCTCATTCTGCGGCACTGAGGGCTAGGACTTCAACATATGAATTTGGAGGAGGGACAAAGTTCAGCCTACAACAGTCACAATCGTATACCGTGTCTTTAACCAAACACCTCTCCTAATCTTCAACTTATAAATTTATACTGCTCCTTTAAGACATAGGTTAACTTCTTAGGGCCTCTCTGCCCTTGCCCATCTGGACTCAAAGGTTTCTTCCTTCTTTGGAATACTAATAGGACTCATTGTCTGCATCTTTATTTGATACTTTTAACTCTTTATATGTGGTTAATTGTGTTTATGCCACATACAGTTTATACCTTGAACTAGAGGAGAACACTGCCTATTGGTGTGTCTTCCCAAGCTTGTAGAACACTTCATCGCACAGAGTAGAAACTGCATAACTGCCTTCCACTGAGATAACAAACAGTTGGTGAAACCATCTGGGTAGTGCAAGGACATGAGAATACTATCTTTGTAACTTTTCTATAAATTTAAAATATTAAGAATATAGCCCTAGCTGGTATGGCTCAGTGGACTGAGCACCAGACTGTGACCCAGAGGGTTGCTGGTTTGATTTCCAGTCAGGGCACATGCCTGGGTTGTGGGCCAGGTCCCCAGTAGGGGGCACTTGAGAAGCAACCACCCATTGATGTTTCTCTCCCTCTCTTTCTCCCTCCCTCCCCCTCTCTAAAAATACATAAATAAATAAAGGAATCTTAAGAAAAGGAATATAGACTCAGAATGTTACCCCATATACTTCTTTATGTATCTATCTATATGTCACCTGCCATTTGTACATATGTGTATAGTGATATGTAGAATGATGTTCACATATTAAAATAATCATTTTAGGGCTGAAAAAAAAAGATAACAAATAATTGAAGAAAACATCCAGAACAAAGACACTGAAAATTTCACAGAAGTCTAATGAGAAGACATTTTCATCCTTCTTGACTATTCTACACACACAATAATTTTGAAAACTTTCTGACCAAGATTATTGTGAAGATGTCCAGTCATACCTTATTGATAGACATTTTAACCCTCCAAGTGGCCACTTGGACTCAATCTGTAGACTCAGTGCTACTAAGTTCTTGGTTGAACGCTCACTGTAAGGAAGAATCTTCAAAAGCATTACTTCCACATTCTGGGACTCAGCATCAAGTCTTTTGTCAAACGTGCCTCTGACTTTGTTCTAATGATTGGACATTGTGTTCTAAGAGCCAGTCAGCTGATATCCCCAGCTATCGTGTCTGCTCAGGTGTAGAGGTCTGGGAACAGCCATAAAAATGGTCCTGTAGGTCTGGGCCTTGCTCCTGATGCTTTGACTGTGACCTCTGCCCTCTCACAGGACTGATGTTTTACATTATCCAAATGGCTACTCCTTGCAACAGCTAAAGTCCTTGCTGCTTTGGCTCCTGGATTTGAGGATGTTAATATTTCTGATAAATTCTTCTATACTGTGTTCTACCCAACTCTTAGAACCACCCAGGTATCTCTTACACAGATTTCTTATTCTACCAGAGCCTCCTCTCAGAAGACCCCTTCATACTTTGTAATTCCCTTGAACAATTAGGGTCTGTTTTCACTTCCAGTCTTTGTATCTGTGCAATTTAACTGTGTCACTCTCAAGCTTGCACCAAGAAATGGCCTAAAGAAGCTCCAGAAGCCCTAACTGTGACACGAAAATCTGATGAGATTAGCCGCATTTTAATGAATACCTATGCTTTGTTGGCCCAAAATACATTGTTAACTTTATAATCATCAAAAAGTGATTGTTCTTTTAAAATTAGTGATTGTTGGCTAAAACCATAAGCATGAATTCAAAAGCAAAGTGCCTTAGAGCAAATGTGATGACTCTTAATGTTGACCAGATCTCTCTGAGCCTGAGGAGGCCACAGAAACTCAGTCACGGGGATTTTATTGATGTGACACAGGAGAAGATGTTGCAATGTGCAACGTGCCAAGATTACCCAGCTTGGTCATAATACAGGTACGAGACATGAGGAAGCAGGGAAGCTGCCATCCCCTTGTCTATGTGTAATTTAAATTGGAATCAAGTGCTAAACAGACTCAGGGAGACAAGCCTTGCTTCCTCATATGCTTGTTCACAGGAGGTATTGGCTGGGCAGCGTTGTTTAGTGGGAAAATCTTGACACCAAATCAGCCTGATGTTTAACTCTAAAGTATTGATCCTTAGAGCATCCAAAACTGTAGATAAAGCAGCCACGTGAGGGTCATGTGAGAGCCAGTCGGCCATTCTCCATAGAGGTAACTAACAAGAATCATAAAACAGGAGTAACATTCACCGGTAGATAGTCAGCCACCTAAAGCAACCTAGTTTGAAGTTTGTTTCCTAAACACTTTGCCTAATATATAGATAGACTTAAAGATAGAGATAAAGAGATAGATATATAGATATTTATATTTTGAACAAAGTATTTAAACAAACTCTATAGGTATATAGATTCATAGAGAGATACACCCATGTTTATGTTTAGAAAAAAATACTGGCTCTTTCATACTCTTAAAAATAATCCATACTGAAAACTTATGCAAGAGGTACCTGCTCTCTCATTCAATGGTAGCTATCTCAATCCCAGGGAGCACTGACGACAGAGTTGACAATCCTGTGAAGATGTGCCAGTCCAGTCAGACATGCAGAAGAATGTGTGACAACCCAGTCCCATGGGGGACTTCTGTTCCACACCAACATAGGGTGGAGTTTCCTGGCCACACCTCCTACACGCCCACACAGCGGAGCCTTTCTTGTCTAGTCAAAGAGATAGACACATAAGGACACCTCAGGGCAAGCCGAGACCTCGGGGAGAGGTGAGATGGGAACAGGTGAGAGACAGTGAATAAGCACTGGCTTTAATTTATAACAAAGCCAGGATGGAAGGAAAATGGAAAGTATCAGTAGGCTCCTTCAATTATGTTTATGACTTTCTTCCTTTGTTTTTTGAAGTTGATTGATTGAAAACTCCTCTGAGCCATTTAACAAAGCATTAGTTACATTAAGCTTGGGAAAAATACCAAAGAGACTAGCACTTTGATTCCACTAATAACCTCTTACCTTATTAAAGCAGAAATTTAATAAGGATCTAATTACCTCTTTGCCAGACTTCTGACTTACTCGTGCTTTGCTTTCTGCCCTGTGTGAAGTGTGCCCTGACACGGAGGCAGGATGCTTCTTTCTGTATTAATGGAGACAGGGTTTTAGTTTCATGGTCGGAAAATCAAAAACAACAGATAAAACTTTAATTTTCCTCCAAGGTAAAAAGATATGTTTATCTCTACCCCATACAACACTGAAGGCTGGTAGGGGGTTGCTACTCTATGAGGTCATCTGGAGCCAGAATGGTACTCTGTGCATTAGAAGGCCCAGGTTCTTTCTCAGCTGTTACTTTGTCATCGCCGGGGTGTGACTCTCATGCCCAGTCCAAGAGGACTCACTACCATGTCACACCCCAATCAGCAGGAAGGCAGAAAAGGGAAAGATGCACATCTCTCTTCTTTAAGGACACATCTTAGAAATTGCATTCCTTGCTTTCCCTAACATACACTTGGTCAACACTCAGTCCCATGGCCACATCTCATTGTAAAGGCGACTGGGAAATGCAGTTTCTCTCTCAGGCAACCATGAGGACAGCTGGAAATCCAGAGTCACCTCTTCATCTTTGGTTTCTAGTAGTTTGATGGGGATGCACCTCTGGAAGTTTTCTTCACATGTACCCTGTTTGGAATTTCCTAAGCTTCGTAGTTCTAAAAACTTACATCTTTTTCCAAATTTTGGAACTTTACGCCTATTATTTCTCCAAGTTTTTCTAGCTCATTCGTTCCCTCCTGGGACTCCAACTGCATGTACATTTGACCTTTTGAAATTTATACTTTCTACTTCTGAGACTGCTTAATTTTTAAGTCTTTTATTTTCTCTGTATTTCAGATTAAATAATTTCTATGACCTGTCTACAAGTTTAGTTCCTCTTAGTCATCTTCATTGTTCTATTGAGCCCACCCCGGTACATTTTCACTTTGTATATTATATATTTTCATTCTAGAATTTCTGTTGGGTTTCTTTTAAAGTTTTTATATCTCTGCTGAGCTATACTAACTTTATATTAAATGCAAGCATTGTCCTCTACATCATTGTGCATAATTACAGTTGTCTGTTCTAGTATCAAAGGGTTGATTTCCATAGACTGTCTTTGATCATCACATTGGGCAATGTTTCCCTGGTTCTTTGTATGTCGAATAATTTTGAAATATATTCTGAACACTGTAAATATCTTGTTATGAAGACATTGATTGTTATATCACAGAAAGGTAATTGTACTTTTTGTTTTAGAAGGTAAAGTGGCTCAAATTCAACCCCAAAATTCCATCTCTTTAATATTTAGCTGGACTCTGTTCCACCCATGGATGGTTTAGAGTAAAGCCAAAGACTCGGGCAGAGTTTGTGCACAAAACTGGAGTGACTTTTCTTTGTCCCTTTCCTTTCTGGGGTGCACACTTACTTTCCAGTTTCTGCCTTCATCTCAAACTTTTTCCTCTGTTCCTTTATGTCAGAAGCCTTGTAGGTTTTCCATCAGAGTCTTAAGTGCCTTACTCAGTGCCAGCTGTGGCTTGCCCTCAGTCTCAAGGTCGTAAAACATTGGTGAATCCACCTGCCATTCTCTTTTTCATAGTGTCAACTTCCTCCAGAAGCTACCTGCTTTGTTCGATCTCCAGTGCCTTTGAGTCATTGTCTGTGTGTTTTGTCCATAGTTTATGATCATTGTCTGTGAGAGGTTTGCCAGTCAGAGCTTACTCGGCCATACCAAAAACAGAAGCAAATCTGAAGTCTTGACTGAAAGCAAAGTGAGCACAGGTATTGGGAGGTGACTAGTGATCTCGACCCACATAGCCTTCCCTACATTTGTGTGTCTCCCACAGGAGACTTTTAGATTTGCATCACACTCAGTTTTCCCAAGAAAGGTACCACTGAGTACTTTATAATGAGACACAAAGGCTTGCTTGGTGGTGCCTGTGTTTCCTAAATTTGGTGAGAGAAAAAAACTAATTAGTTTAAAAATAAAAACAGTAAGTTTTATCTTGCATATTGCACTAGGATAAACTAGGAAATACAGTTTCTATGTACACAATGACTAAGTTGAGATAAAATACACTAGCTGATAATTATAGTTTCAGAGCTAGAATCTTTTCTACAGTGACCAACCTTAAGCATAATCAGAGATTAAAAGGCAAAACTCTTGATGTTAGTAACATTAAAATGAAATAGACAAGCTAAGAGCAAAATATTATTAACTCTTTCACTTAATGGCATGTTGTTACTAGTGGTACATCCAATGATCAGAGAACATTGACTTCCTGCTGTATAGAGAGCACTGTGTTAGGTAGGATAGAAGTTCATGTATATACTTGGCGTCACTTGAAAGAATTTACCTTCTTATTTGAGAAATTGACAATATGTTTCTGATTTTAACCTGCAACCACAGAGAGTATGTTATTATAACTTTCAACTTTTAGCACTAAAAGCACAATCTAGTACTTGATGTGATACATGCATAGGTCCCAAAGAACTAGCTTTCTCTCTCTCTCTCTCTCCCCCTCTCACCTGCCTCCCCACCTTCCTTCTCTTTGTTGTGAGTTGCTGGGGGTCATCAGAGGAAATGTGAAGCTCATCTTCATGAGACAGATGAATACGGGAGATAAAAATGAAATAAGATATTTCCTGGTCCTTGGTGAGAGCATTCTAAAATTGAAGTGAAAAATATTAATTTTATTTCAGAGAAAAATTGCAGAGCACTTGTAGAGAACAAGCACTAAAACAAAAGTATAAAACGTATAGAGCAAAATAACACACATCTCTGTTTTTTCAAATGCTTTTTGTCCAATGATGATCTAACTTTGGGACCTGGGGTACTGTAAAGTACTGTAATATACTAAAAAATCTATAAGCACAACAAGAGATGCATGAATACCTCAATGTATAAGTGGAAGTCTGGGAATTTTAAATGTTAAGTACTGATTTTCAAAGAGAAATGGGATCTACTGCACTTAAATATAGCCTTTTATTTGATATACTCAAGAAACAAAGACTTCTAATTAATTGGATTTTAAAACACAGATTATTTAAAGAATTTTTAAAAATTGGGAACATGTAGCAGAACACTGAGGTTTATGATTTATTCATGATTTCAACACTTCTTGACCTGTAGCATCAATGGTCATAATTCTGAGAGCCCAGAGAGTGGAGTGGTTAAGACACAGAAGATTAGATCCTTTTTTGCCAGTAATAAGCTGTTATTGGGGGCAAATTACTTAGGAACTTAGTGTCTTAGGACTTTTTCCCTTTGCAAAATGGGTTTAATAAGTCTAGCCCATGGGGTTTCTAGAAGAAATAAATTATTTAATAAACATAGAGAAGTAAGAATATATCTGGGACATAATAAGGGCCACTTCAATGTTAACAACTATTACTGTTATAATAAATGACACTGGAGCTGGACACTTAAGTTACTTTTATTTTAATATCCTGGAACTCCACTTAGAAACATTTTTACATTCTGGTCAGTTAATATGGGAAGTATTTGTTTTGTGTAAAGCAGATTGCAGACTATTTTCCTGCAGGAAGTTTCTAACCTTTTCTTCACCATTGATTGGCTATATTCCTACAGGCAAGACTCCGTACATCACAAAAAAGTGTATCAGATTTCATCTGTAAAGCACTGAACCTAAAGTTAGCAGCAGGTAGAGTTTGTGTTTCATTCATCAGGACCTACTACACTCCTTGAAACATAGTGTTATTAAGTAATGATAGTTGAAATAAAGAAGAATAGCACTTTACTTGCATGAATAAGAGACACTGAATGAAATGCTCTCTTTAGAGTCTTTGCAATGCTCAGACACTTCTAATGGATAGAAATTAAATTTGGTTATTTTATTTTAAATAATGATTTTTGAAATATAATGTGTTAGCTTTTACAGACCAACCTTCATCTGATGATAGGCATTAAATTATTTTCTGGTATGAGAGATGAGTCTCAAATGGTATATAATCTGTTTTCTTGTCCTCTTAGTTACAAAGAGCATGGCTAGATATAAAAGTGCATTTGCTGGTCAAGAAAGAGGGTCTTTTCTATTGCAGAACTAATAAGCCCAAGGAGGACGATAGGGTCACTTCATGTTTACCTTCAGAGCATGGAGTGCTGGTCCCTGGCACTGACCCTCTTGGCCAGAACTGACCACCAGAAAGGAAGAGACCTCCTGTGCCTAAATGACAGATGAACTCCATGTAGAAATACTTGTGCCAGGGTCAGTCTGACTAATTTGCTTGATATGTGCACGTGTGCAAACACACACATGCATTTCTAGTCAATGTATACACAAACATGTGAAAGGACTCACTCTACTATCTAGAAAAAATATAAAATTATTCATTGTCAAAAAATGATTGATCCTTTAAATCCAAGACCTTAGAGCAATCTGAGGCACAGAAGTAGCGACCACACTTCATGCAGTGAGATGCTCTAAACGCTGTGGCTTTGTACTTTGGTGCTGCACGAAGACACATTTATAATGAGAAGGCTTAAGGCTCTTAGGAGTGTCATTACTTCCAGCCACATGATTGGGAAGGTGGGTAGGTGAGTGGATAGCAAGCAAATTGCAGTGGTTTTCTTGCTCATCTAACCAGCCATTCTATTTGTTTATGCATTTGCTTATGCATTCAGTTATTCATTATTAACTCATCATTACACCCATCCATTTCCTCAGAATATGAGATGAATATAGCATCATCCTTTCCTCATGCCCTTAAGAAGTTTACCGGATATTAGAAAAGTGAAACTTGATGATGTTTGTGTGATTTTTCTGAAGTTTAAG
>VMDR010027316.1:0-13627 GCA_007922815.1 Macrotus californicus | reverse complement strand
CTCCTTCTTTTTTTCTTATAAACTTGGGTAGATATGTTGAGTGTTTTTCAGATAGATTTGAAAAACATGCATGATGTTAGGAGTTGATCTGACATTTTGGCTAATGGAATCAACAAATTAAGAATTACTTTAGCTGGTAGTTTGTATTCTGTCACTAATTTACAATATGTTCAAATGTAATAATGATGTCAGCAAAGTGTAAACTGTAAATAACTATCATCAGGCAGCCCTCTTTCTTCTGCTAAGGGTAAGTAGGTGATTTTGTCTGAAAATTTAGAGTCCAAGTTCAGTTATAATGTTCGTAGGTCATTAATATGTGTTGCTATTATAGAAATATGATTTTGTACTGCTTTGTGAACTGAGATCAAGATCTTACTTTTCTATAAAGAAATATCCTCAATTTTATAAGACCAGAAGAAGGAGGTTTTAAAACCTTGTGACTTTTATTCAGTTAGGCTTCTCATTTCTAATTTCTTTAAGAATCAATGAGCACTAATGTCTGTTTCCTCCACCCCCAGTCCTAACTGGTATACCAACTGTTAGGTCAAAGATTAGCAAGAGTTTTCCAAAACCCTTGTGAGTGTTTATATTTATTTGAAAGTAATATTCAATAAATAAATTCTAGGAGCTTTTGTGGGGGGTGGCAATTAATCACATTCTCATTTCTAGTCTTACTTGATGAGACCTGTTTTAACTACTTAGTGATCCATTTAGCCAACTCTACCACCAATGACTTTTTAAAAATTACTATTCTAGCATTTGTTCTTTATGTGATATTTCAAGGTCTGGTTTATACTTCTTTAAACTCCTTCCTATCTGTTACTATGAAGCTTCCTCTTTCCATGGAGATTTCATATCTGTTTTTAGTGGTTCTTTTCTCTGTGGCTGCTTCCTTTGGAATTCTTGGCCAGTTCTCCTTTTAGGGACATGGGGGAAAAAATGTATCTTTAGTTTTAATTGCTTGTTTGTCACAATCTTAATTTCCTTCCTTTGTATCCTTTTCTTTCCAGGAAAATTTATGTGTCATATGAAATTTTTATTTTCTTTTGTGAAATTGGATAACTAATTTGTGCAGTCTTATTTACCTTATGTGTGAACCATTTACCTAAACTTCTGAGAGTTATTTAGATATATGAGAACTATAACCCTCCAACTAAGTAGGATTTAGATAAGTGAATTATGGAGGCACAGAAGGAGTCGATACCACTTACTAGGTTAAACTGTACTTTGTTACTGTTGGACAGATACATAGTTCATATTTTCTAACATTCCGTGTGTGCCAAAAACCATTTAGACCCATCAAGATAGTAATGGCTTACAAAGAGTAGTTCCAGCCTCTGGGGTAAATAATGCACTTACCTTTGTACCCATAAATATTATCTGTATTTATTATTCATGGCCATTTGGGGCCCTTAAGTAATAAATAGAGAGAGAGAGTACATATTTTATCACTTCATAAAATTGCATTCATTCTTTTATCTCCTTCCTCTTCCTTTGATCGCTTGAATCTCATTCATCAAACTCGTTTGGTTCTAGATGCTGAGACTGCCTTCAAGGTAGTCATTCATTCACTCTTTCATTCACTTATTTATTTTTATTTGCTAAACATCTATTGGATACTAGGCACTGGGAATCCAAAGATAATCCTGCCTCAGAGGTACTCACAGTTTAAGTAAGAGGAAGAGAAGAAGTTGTAGAATTGCAGGTGGGGGCTGGGTAGATAAACTGATCATTTCAACCAGGCATAGTAAGTGATTTAAATAAAATATCTGCGGATCACAAAGGAGGGGTGGCTAACTGCCCAGGGGAGTTGGGGAATACTTCCTAGTAGAGAGGACATTGGGCCTTAAATAATGAGTATGAGTTTGTCAGGTGATAGGAGGTAAAATGGGCGTTCCAGGCAGGGATTCCGACTTGCAAAAAGCCTTGGATGAGATCGAAGCTGGACTCAAGACCAAGCATAATAATGTGAGGGGGAGGGGGCCCATAAGGCTAAAAGAGTGGGCTAGGGTCTGATTAAGAACAGAGCTTAATGACCGGATTTAGTTTTTAGGAAGTAATTGTAATGGCAGCATGGAGAGTGGATTGGAGTGGATAGAGACTGGGTCCACAGGGTGGTTTAGGGAGATACTGAACTACTGTAGCCAAGAAAGGCTGTTGCAGGGCTGCTGCTGCGAGGCAGGTTGAGGGTCGGTGCGGACCTCTCCGGCTGCACACTCACGCCCTTCCCAAAGCTTAGTTATCATCAGTCCCTTCAACACGCCTGCCAATGATTGGCTCCCTTGGGAACCTGTTCCAAACTCATGTTTCATTTGGTTTTTCCCATTTTCTTTTTAACCTCCATATGATCTTGAATCAGCATTATGGACCTTACTTATCTCTTCCCACTTCTGAAAGGGGAGAGGTTACTTAGTTGTATTCTCTTTTCTTCCTACTTCAGAGGTTTTGCTGTCCCTACCCCCATTCCCCAATTAGAGAAAATCTTAGCACCATCCAGTATGTGGCAGCTGTAGGCAGGCTTGGTCCTACCAGATCATCCTAAATGTATATTGGAAGTCATTGAGTAGATCAGAGGGTTGTAATTTTTTCAGTGTTATATCTTTTTAATATACAATAAAAGTCATTAGAAAGTTGGGCTTAATATAGATAATTTAAATAAAACTTTTAGATTGGCAAGGAAATAAAATTTTTCATTGAAATTGAGCTCTCTGGTCTCTAACTTCCCCCATAGCCTCACCATTGATAGGAAAAATAGGATATATCTGTTCAGTCTGGATGAAAATGCAAAAGTGCCTTTGATGTTGAAATAGCATGATAGTTCTCTTTGAATATTTTAAAAATATTGTTAAAGAACAGAGTGTTTGTACAGTTGGAAGCTCTGTTGTTTTATAACACCAACTTCAGTAATAGCCATAAAAGCTTGCCTTTTTTCCTGATTCATCTGATAGAAGCATATCCCTGGGTCAGGGCATCAGCATTTTATAATTGTATCGTGACTATGTATAAAATGTATAAATGAACTCATATTTCAAAATTTATATTATAGTTTTGTTTATATAAAGAAGGATAATACCGTTGTTATTTTTTAAGAAAGAGGAATTCTTAATTCTACTTTTTATCAAATTATTGCAATTTTATAGATTTGGGGGCCTTTGATATACAAATATTAACTTTATAGTTTATCACAATAACTGTTAAATAAAAGGCCTTTATTTTCTTCCTTTATAGAGACCTTGTAGCAGTATCGAGAAGTTAAAATGTACATCTGATGTTTAGTAGGATGTCATTGACATCTAGAATTATTCAGATACAAGCTAAGGCTTGTGAAGGGTCTGATGATGACAAATCATGTTGGTTTGCAGTAAAATAGGGCACAGTTTGATTTAAAATACATCTGCATCCATATATAGATTGACGATATGTAGAGATTGGAGGTAGATGTATTTTAAATCAAACTGTGCACTGCTATAACTATTATATAGACATAGATATATGGATGTTGCTTCATCTATCTATGTATGTATAAATAGATAAAGCAACATCTACACCAGTAGACCTTCTTTGAAAACCTATGTGTCAGGTATTATTAATACAAAGCAGTATAATACATTCACTCAGAGGAGTGGGCACAGAGGACCCATAAAACGTTATGATATGTAGAAGCTGGCTCACAGGGGCAGTAGGTGAGTGATAGCTGTAAGCCAGGAAGGGATGGGATCAAGTTGTTACATGTCATGAGTTTGGCCTTTCCTGTCTAAGGGACAGTTAAGGTTTGTAAGCAATGGAGGTAAGTAGACGGAGCGAGAAGCTGATTGGATATTGCAAAGATCACGTTGACAGCTGACAGGAGAGGGTGAGACTGAAGGCAAAGATGTGTTCTGAAGCTAAGAGTAACTGAGCTCAGAGAGGTTGTGTGCCACCGTAAGCCCATGACAGAGCTGCAGGGTTTCTGAGCTGTTTGAACCGCTCTCGTGTCGCAAGAGTAACAGCAGTGTCCTTCATTTTCCCGTTACCATGGGAGACACTGCAAGGATGCTCTCTGTAGGGTAGGAAGATACTCTCTGTGTAATGTTCATCTTAACAATAGCTATAAGTTATGATTGTCTAATAGACTATCATAATTATTATCTGAATTTCAGTTGCAGAGAAAAAGAATGGGTATAGTCAAAAAAGTAGAAACAGAGCTTTAAATTTCCATTCTACAAAAGTGCCTGTAATTGATTTGTTCTCTATTCAGAACTACCTCATGCTACCTTGTTTTGTTTTTTTAATTTTCAGATGTTTTTTATTTTAAATTGCGGTAAAAAATTTTGTCCATAAGTTTTATTTTTTAACTTTATTTTTATTGTTGACACTATTACAGCTGTCCCCCTTTGCCCCTCTTTGTACACCTCCACTCAGTCCCTGTGCCTCCTTCCCTCTGGCCATCACCACACTGTTCTCTGTGTCTATGGGTTATGCACATATGATCTTTGGCCGATCTCTTCACCTTCTTTTTTTCTAGCCCCCTCCTTCCCCTCTGACAGTTGTCAATCTGTTCCTTGTGTCCATGCCTCTGTATCTATTTTGTTCATAGTTTATTTTGTTCATTAGATTCCACATATAAGTGAGATCATATGGTACTTTTCTTTCTCTGATTGGCTTATTTCACTTAGCATACTAATCTCCAGGTCACCCATGCTCTCTCAGAAGGTGGGATTTCCTTCTTTTTTATAGCTGTGTAGCATTCCATTGTGTAAATGTACCACAGCTTTTCTATCCACTCATCTACTGACCTGCCTTGTTTTTTAATCATAATTATATCTGTTGTTGAAAATATGTGGCTGTATACAAAAATCACTTGATTTTTATTTTAAATTAAAAAAAAGTTTTGAAAATGCCTAAAATTTCCTGTCAGATCATAGGAGCCAAACTTTTAATTCTAACTAAAATACTTCCCTTTAGATTTATAAATATTGCCTGTGTTTATTAGTCAGGGCCATCTCTGGGGTCCTTGAATAAAAATATATATAGTATATATTTTTCACTTAAAATAGTAATAATTTGATATTTCCTCACAGTATAATGCAAAACAACAGAAGTGTATTTCTAAATTAGCATTAGTAGCTGTGTTTCTTTAAGTGATAAAAACAAGGTAAGTGTTCATATATCTTTAACTGAAAGCCCAGAACAATTGTTGATCAGTGTAATATTAGAAGGGATTAGTATTAAGGTGAGTATTTTCCTCTTGCCTGCTAATTAAATGAGCATTAATACTTATAGTAATAATATGAGTTTATTCAATAGGAAGAAAGGCTTTAAATATAAGGAGCAGACATTGAAAGTTTTTGAACACATTGCATATCTTTCTGTTTGCTAGCCATTTGTACCAAGTTAGCATTCTCCGTATAAACAACAGAAGCCAACTCTGTTTAACACATAGACAGGGAGATTTATTGGCAGAATAGCAGCTCTCAGACAGAATTGATGGGAAAGCTAAACAACCAGGCTCAGAAAGCAGGCAAGGACTCAGGGAGGGAACGTGGCTAGAACTTCTTCCCCATACATGGCCCCTGGCAGACACACTGCTGGCCCTATGATGTTGCTCTTGTGCACTGACACGAGTCGGTGAATTCCAGTGCCCTAAGAGTGGGTTCTGAGCTCTCCTCTGATTCTCTTGCTGTTCACTTCAGTGTTAGGTCCTGACCTGGAATGTCTGCTTGGCTGATTGGATCAGCAAAAACCTACTCCCTCCAGCATCCGTGGTGGGAAGTTGGCTATGCCTCCTGACAGTCCCTGAACTAAAATAGGAAAGATATTTGGATTCCGAGGATCTTCAGATCACAAATGCCTACTACTTATAGGGGTGCTTAATGATTTGGAATTATTTAGTTGCTATATTTATGTACTGTATTTAAATGGTAGGAAAGTAATAGGTGTATTAAGCATATTTTCTGAGAGCCAGTAAGGAAGAGAAAAAGTAGTCCTGATTGGTGTGGCTCAGTGGCTTGACCTAATGGCCAACGGTCCTGCGAAATGAAAGGTCACCGCTTTGATTCCCGGTCAGGACACCTGCCTGGGTTGCAGTCCAGGTTCCCGGTTAGGGGCATGCAAGAGGCAACCAATCGATGTTTCTCTCACACATCTATGTTTCTCTCCCTCTCTTTCTCCTTCCCTTCCCCTTTATCTAAAAAGAAAGAAATAAAATCTTTCTAAAAAAGAAGAGAAAAAGTAAGCACATTAGCAAGAAAAATAGGACTGATTGAATTTTGGTAGGTGGTAGCAGGATGGAGGGAGAGAACATGGGGACAACTGATGAAGGAAAGGGAGAAATAAAGAATGTTTAGTTTTCTTTTCTGGGGGCTCACTTAATTGAGGTGTCACTTATTGAGGAGGACAGAAAAGAAAGCACAAGTGTTGGGGAAGTAGGGGTAAGAGGGTATCCACTGTAGGTATGTTGTATTCATTGTAGCTATAGGGTATTCAAGAGATAAAACATGTATAGTGAGCAGATGAAGATTTAGATGTACAATTCTGAAACTGAGCTAAAATGGGAATTATGAGTTGCAAGCATATTGATAGGAATTTAATCTTTGGAATTGGGTGCGGCTGCCCAGCAAAAACTGTGAAGTGGGAAAAGACCAGGATCTACAGCATAACCCATCATGGCTGTGTAAGCGATAGGCACATGCGGAGGAGCCAGAGAGCAAGCTGAGAAAGTTGGACCCAAGTTGCGGGAGGAAATGAAAGATAACCCTTATCTTCTCTACTGAGCCTTCATAATTACATATTCTAGGACAGCGGTTCTTCAAACATTAAATGTGTATTAAAATCCCCTGGGTGCTTGCTAAAAATTTGGTTTCCTGTACTGACCTCCAGAGATTCCCATATAGCAAGTGCAGAGTGGTAGCCATTTCTGTATTTTTAACAGGCATCCAAGATGATACTAACATAGGTGACTCTTAAAATGGACCTTGAGAAACACCTTTCTAGGATTCAGTGTGAAATGGTTGAATAAATAAGGCTTACATTAGGGTCCTGCCTCTTACAACTTACTGGTTGTATGGCCATGAGCAAGTTGCTTATTTTCAGGTTTGTTTTCCCACCAGTTCTAGGAATATAATAAATACTTGCTCTCTCTTAGAATTATTACAAGGTGTATATGAGATATGCTACATGAAATTCCTGGCATATAGAAGGAGGAGCTTAGTAAATGTCAGTTGTCCCTTTGGCACTTGACAAACCCAGGACACAGCTGTAAACCTAAAAGCCAGTGAAAAGGGACAAGGAAATAGCTGTCATTAACCTTATGCATTTTGTTTCATGAGAGATCAGGGCCAACTGCTTCTTACCTTGAGCCTATTGAGTTAGAATTGTGTAAAATTAAGTTACTGATTTAATAGAGTTCATTATCTAGGTTTCTCCTGGCAGCCTTCAGTTCTATAGACATTAAATACAGACAGCATGACATGGGCAAGGGCGAAGTGTGAAACAGAAGCCGAGAGAAATTTCACAGAGGGACAGATACCTCAAAAATCTGGAGGGCATCAATGTGTTATAACAATATAAAAACTAGTACTCTAACACTCTAATTAATACTGCTAGATCATCAAGAAAATGTTAAATTATGTTTAAAAGAATTGTTTGAGAAGTTGGAGAAGTATATATTTCAGAAAGATTTCCATTGTAATTACTGACATCTTAGAGTTTGGGCACTTAAAGGAATAAGCTTCTGCTGTTTGGGAAGTTCACTTCAATAAAATATTTTATTAGTCTTTTACAGTTCTGGGTCAGTGAACTTATATGACCTTATTCCTCATGTGATTAACCTGTTACTATTTTTAATAATCTTTCTCAGGTCAAAAGGTGGTCTTGAAACTATCCTTGAAGGCACTGCAGAACTAACTTATATGTAAATTATTATGGATTGCCTTCAAATGTTACGGTTTCTTCTTTTTCTCTGTCTAGAAAAGGTGCTGCTGATGTGAAAGGAGAAGAGCAGAGTCTTAACATAGCCGTATTTTGCCCATTTCATGTCTTGAGTGTCCTATCTCCTAACTGGAAATACGGCGGCTACTTTATGGTTGTGAATTTGCAAGAGCTATTGGGAAAGAATTATGAATGTTCCTTCATTTTCTTCAACCTTTCTGGTACCATGCCCTACCCCCACTTGGATATTTATATGATTATTTATCATCTAATTCTCAACAACCAGCTGAATAGGTCTAAGTATTAGTTTTTTAAATTATTTTTACTTGGTTAAACAACACCTCTTGTTTTGTAAACTTAGGTCTTTCTTTGGCAGAATGAGATTTTCTGCTGTTATATCTTTGATTATTGGCCTTTTTTTGTTACTCTTCTTCCAGGACACCCATTTTTTGTTTGGTATTTTTGTCAGTCTTCCATATACAGCCTTTTCCCTTCTGCCTCTTTTCCTCCTTACTCTCTTTCCCCCTACCTACCAAGGGAGTTTTGAAAAGTGTATCTGATCTCATTTTTCAACATTGTTCAAAATTTTCAACTTTTTATCATTTTAATGTATCACTTGTTTTGCTGCTCCATTTTCCATTTCCTTATACAGTATTTTTTCATTATTTTAGCAGCTCCATTTCAATTTCCACCAGTCTCAGTCATTTCTCTCTTTATTTTATATTACATTGTTTCATCTTTCATCTCTTTCAGGATCAATTTTGTTTTCATTTTTAAAGCATACAAAGCAGTTGCCTAATATTTATTTCTGTGTCTTGTAGTTTGCTCCTGCTTTACCATCTTGAGTGCTCCGTTATGTTTTTGCATTCCACTACCTGTTTATGGCACCTGTGTTTGGTTTTTTTGCTTTTCGTCTTACTCTTGGACAAAGATCCTTGTCTCTGCAATCTGGGATGCTCCTGCATTGGGTTAGTGGTTTCTCTCTGGTCCATCTGACTAGAGGCCACTTCCATCCTTCTATTAGACTCCAACAGAAGATCTGATACCTGGTCCCATAGCCCGTACCTGGACATTTTTGTCTAAAGTGGACCTACTAGTCTAAGGAGGGGTCATCTAAGTTGGCTGCCTGGATGGTTGTCTTATTCCTAGTAAATCCAGCACAGGAAGATATCCTGTTCCCTGCAGCTCTTCCAAACTCAGTCTTTGTAGTGCTGATTTTACATCTCCAGATACAAATGCCCAATCCTAAAGCATTTCCATCCCCACTCATGTTACGTTGCTAAGAATTTTAGATAGAAATCATGGGCTTTAGATCAGATGACCATGTGAGCGGAGCCCATGTGCAGCAGGAGAGCCGCTTTTTTTGCATCCGGTCCTTGCAAGCCCTGTTTTTTTCCTGGTGATTTTAAGGAAATCTCTCAAAATTTTCCAGTATAGCTTTAATATTTTGCTTTTGACTATTTCTGTATCTTGTAGTGAAAATTGAATCCTTTTGCATTCTAGTGGATCATTGCCTAATGTTTGGGGAGCACTTAAATTTGTAGTGGGTGTGTGTTTCAATGAGAAGGTAGGAAAGGTCTGGTAAGTTGTTACTAGCCTTTGTCTCACTGCACACGCAATGCTCCCTCACTTGTTTGACGCGCTCAGTATAAATTTGTTGAATGAGTGAATGAATGACTTCGTCATCTTTGAAAATTTCAGAAGAACCAACCGTGCTGAACCGTCTTCTATTATCATACCTGTTCACCAATATTATTGTACGAGTTAGGTATTTTGCAAAATATGCCTTGGGAGTACCAGTTCCATAAAATGTTCTCTGAAGAAGGATTCCATGGCCCTGACCGGCGTGGCTCAGTTAGTTGGGCATTGTCCTGCAAAGCAAAAGGTTGACTGTTCGATTCCTGGTCAGGGCACATGCCTGGGTTGCGGGTTTGGTCCCCGGTTGGGGTGAGTGCACAGCACAACTGAACGATGTTTCTTTCTCACATTTTTTTTCTCCCCCTTCCCCTCTCTCAAAAACTACATAAATAAATCCTAAAAAAAAAGAAAAAGGGTTCCATAGACAAGTAATTTTGGGAAATGCTGCATACTAAGTCTTTCTTATGGAAAGTCAATCAATATGTAAATATATTAAGGCTTCAAGAAGGCCTGCACTAACAAAACCTGTTTAATTTAGAATTTCCCAAACTAATTTGATCATAGAAGCCTATTCATATCTCAAAGCCCACTTTGGGAAATGCCGCACTAATTTTTATAATTTTTTTGTACCTCATAGAATTTATTATAGATTGTTTCCACAAAGCAAACTTCAAATTTTTGAATTTGAATTGTTTATTCAATCATCCAAAGAGATGTAAATTATGGCTCAATATGATTAGAATGTCCAGATTTGTCAGGAATTGCTAACTCAGATTTTTTTCATTTGATGCTTTAAACAAGATGTGATCCTGATGACCTTCTTAAAATATATGTTATTTCAGGCATTAAATTAGTATATTTGAGAAAAGGAGATAAATATTACTTGGTGCATTGAGCTGAGGAAGCCCATTACCCCACGATATGGAAGCATTTCTATATTTTCCCCAAGTTTGGTAAAAAAGAGAGGTGTCCATATGATTTTAATATTGTGTATTAATCTAGGACATAAACCTATAGCTGTACAGCTTTTCTATCAAAATGGCCTAACTGGGTGAAGTAGAAAAGCAGATTATATTTTCCTTTTCGGAGTATCAAATCCTTTGTTGTGTTCCTGCCTTATTTTTCTTTACTCTCTGACTAAAGCTCAACTGTCTTTCCTTTAGACACTTCGCATGTGCTTCACTAGTTTAATCGTTCACTGACTTGTTAAGGAACCTTTTTCTGGTTTGGTTTTGGTGGTCAGTGCTTTTGTACTTGCTTTACCACTCCTCTCCATGCAAATACTTTGTTTTCCCCTTACATCTTTTAGTAATTAATTTTATTTTGTTCTGCTTCGCTTCTTAAATTTAGAGTTTCATTCACATCAATTTAGGATTCTGTAAAAGACAAGTTGCATTTTAGAGGCTTGTGGAGTTGCGGGGAGAGGGGCTGGGAGGGTGGTGATAAGAAGAGATAGTGGTAAATACAGCCCAGCGGTTTTTCATCTAGTCAGGTTTTCCCACGGACTTCCTAAGTCTGAAAGAACCGCAGATTTGTAGTGGGTTTGTCTAGCAAGTTTTGAGTTCCAGTTCTTGAATTTTTTTCTACATGAAAGTGTCTTATTTTCATTCATTCTCCTGAATAAGACCACTATCTGCAGACCCCTTCTTCCAGTTCCCTCATATATCCTTTCAAAATTCAACCATCCCAAATACTTCTATACTTTTAGAATTAAAAGTGATATCTAGAAACATTATTTAAACATAATATGAAAGCAATATGACCAAAAACTATTCTTTTCAAGAATTGACAAAGAAAATATAAATAAAAGATAATTGGGCATTTGAACAATAATAAATGAAATTCTGACTTTCATTCTATCTTCAACAGACAAACAGCAGAAAGGCGAATTTGCAATAGATGGCTACCATGTCCGAATGAATAGCACTCTTAGGAAGGATGGAAAGAAGGACTGCTGTTTTGAAATCTCTGCTCCTGATAAACGTGTCTATCAGGTTCGAGGTTTTATGTTGTTTTGAAATTAAGTTGATAAAATGTTCTGATTTCATTTATAAAGACATTAACATTTTGTTAAAACAACTCTCCCTGACATGTTAATAATAAAAAATACTGGTTTTTATACACTGAACATCTATATAAGAGGTAATACATTCTTTAAAAAAATTCAGATTAGTTCAAGTGATATCTTCTTGAAAGAGAACAAGCGAATATGTAATTTATCAGTTACCTCACATGTTTCATTTTATGTCTATTTTAATAGAACTGTGTGATTTCTTAAAAGAATTACATAGTGGAAAGAGTAAAATTATCAAAAGAAAAATATCAGAGTGTTAATGCATATTGTAGTGCCTAGGTTTGTGAAAGAGAATGAAGGTAAAGGCATGTATCAGCTCTGCAATTCAAGAGCTATCAGAGAGCATCAATATGGAATGTATGTTTAATAAGTTTTAAATATCTGAGATTGCAGTTGAAAGCCAGTTAATTAAGTTGTCAGATAGTGTGTTGGAATCTGACAAGAACATTTTTAAGAAAACTGTACCCAGCAGTCTAAAGAAATTCATGGGTGTCTTCTAATTGTCAAGGGCAAATTTTGTTCATCAGTCCTGTCTCTGACAGTGATGAAGAGAAGCAGCTTTTTTTCCTGCACAGCTGCCAGCTGCTGATCAGAGTTTCAAATCCATCATCCTCTGCTTCAATTACGTAAATTTGTCAAAATTAACTGTACATTATAAGAAGCATCCTTGCAAGAAAAGTAGTACTAGACATGAGAAGAATTACTAATGGTCTTAAAGAAATGATAAGGATGCGACATACCTTTCATTTCTACTGTGGTGATTTTCTTGTTATTGTTTGTTTTTTTATTAGTTCACAGCAGCTTCTCCCAAAGATGCCGAAGAATGGGTACAACAGCTGAAATTTGTATTACAAGGTAAGAATAATCAATTGAACAAGTTATTACAGTCTTTAAATAATGAATAACTGAATGATTTGGATTTTCATATATCAAAAGCTTATTGAATTTCTGTGAGAAAGACCAAGGGAATCTGAGTGGTATTAATATAGACCACTGACTTCAGATTTATAAAAGTATTCTATAAGTTCCAATTGGCAACTTTGCAATTCACATATTTATGCAACAATAGTTTTTAAAAATGTTTTAGGTTAAGGATATAGCATATAATAATCCTGTGACTTTGTAGGGCTGCATAAATTTAGAAAATAGGCTTTTGCAAATCTCTTTTGTGTTTTTACAAATTTACTCTCTGAAATGTGTTCTGTAGATTTGGGATCTGATATTATTCCTGAGGAAGATGAAGAAAGAGAAGAGTTATATGATGATGTTGATCATCCTCTACCAACCAGCAGTTCACCGGCCAGCAGTCAACCAATTGATGATGAAATTTATGAAGAACTTCCAGGTATTTATTATCTGGTGATTCATTGAAGGGTTTGGGGACTTTCTAATTTTTAATGTCATCAAATTGACAACTTAAGTAGTAAATGGTGAGCCCCGGCCGGTGTAGGTCAGTGGCTTGAGCACAGGCCTGCGAATCAAAGGGTTGCTGGTTGGATTCCCAGTCAGGGCACATGCCTGGGATGGGGCCAGGTCCTCAGTTGGGGGCACATGAGGGGCAACCACACATTGATGTTTCTCTGCTTCCTTCCCTTCTCTCTAAAGATAAATAATTAAAATTTTTTTAACAAAGGTAGTAAATCAGGAGCTATTAAGAAAAGGACAAAGAAAATCTTCAAAATTCTACTTTACAAAAAACGTTCTGCTTGAGGTATTTCGAGTGGATGCACACTTATGAAAAGTGAATGGAATGTTAAAATGAACCAGATACAGTCCTAATCTCATGGGACTTTTGGCTCATTAGCATTGTTTATGCTACATAATTTTTTAATTAAAAAATTGACTTGCCTTACAGTTTTTTCCACGAACTCACACATCATTTTTTATTTATCCATCTTGGAACTTCCATTAACCAGAAGTTCTGTGCACACCCCATATGTCAACGACTTCTGCCTCATACGTTCCTCCTTCCTGTGTGTATGGCATTGTCTTGGAGGAATACTGTTG
>VMDR010027315.1:0-13628 GCA_007922815.1 Macrotus californicus | reverse complement strand
TATAAAAGTGTGGGTTTATTTCTGGGCTCTCTATGCTATTCCATTATGGATCTGTGTGTCAGTTTTTATGCCAGTGCCATGCTGTTTTGATTACTATGGCCTTATAGTGTTGTTTGACATTAGGTAGAGTGATTCTTCCAACCTTATTCTTGTTTCTCAGGATTGCTGTTTCCATGGGAGTGCTTTTATGGTTCCATATACATTTTTGAAATATTTGTTCTAGTTCTGTGATACATGTCATTGGACTCTTGATAGGAATTGTGTTGAATCTATAGATTGCTTTGGGTAGTATGGACTTTAATGATGTTAATTCTTCCTATCCATGAGCATGGTATGTGCTTCCACTTGTTTGTATCTTCTTCAGTGTCTTACAATTTTGTAAGTTTCAGTGTCCACATGCAGGTCTTTTACATCCTTGGTTAGGTTTATTCCTAGGTATTTTATTCTTTTTGTAGCAATTGTGAATAGGCTTGTTTTCTTAATTTCCTTTTCTGTTAGTTTGTTATTGGCATGTAAAAATGTGACTGATTTCTGGATATTAGTTTTGTATCCTGCTACTTGGCTGAATTCATTTTTCAGTTCTAGTGGTTTCTTGTGGAATCTTTGGTTCCTCTATGTACAGTATCCTGTCATCTGCAAAAAATGACAGTTTTTACTTTCCAATGTGGAGCCTTTTATTTCTTCTTCTTGTCTGATTGCTGTGGCTAGGACTTCCAGTACTATGTTGAGTAAGAGAGGTGAAAGCGGACATCCCTTCTTGTTCCTGATCTTAAGGGGAATGCTTGTAGTTTTTGGCCATTGAGTATGATGCTGGCAGTGGGTTGTCATATATGGCCTTTATTATGTTTAGGTATGTTCCCTCTGTTCCCACTTTGCTGAGAGTTTTATCACAAATGGGTGCTGGATTTTATCAAATGCTTTTTCAGCATCTATTGATATGATCATGTGGGTTTTTTTGATCATGTGGCTTTTATCCTTTATTTTGTTTATGTGGTGAATCACATTTATTGATTTGTGAATGTTGTACCAACCTTGCATTCCCGGAATAAATCCCACTTGATCATGGTGTATCATTTTTTTTGATGTATTGCTGTATTCGGTTTGCTAATATTTTGTTAAGGATTTTAGCATATATGTTCATCAGGAATATTGGCCTATAATTTTCTTTCTTTGTAGTGTCTTTATCTGGTTTTGGAATTAGGATAATACTGGCCTTGTAAAATGAGTTTGGGAGGCTTCCCTCCTCTTGAATTTTATGAAATAGTTTGAGAAGGAGAGGTGTCAGTTCTCAGAATGTTTGGTAAAATTCACCTGTGAAGCCATCTGGTCCAGGGATTTTGTTTGTTGGCAGTTTTTTGATTACTGCTTCAATTTCACTCGGTGTAATCTGTCAATTCAGTTTCTCTGATTCTTCCTGATTTAGTTTTGGAAGATTGTATGTTTCTAGGAATTTATCCATTTTACCTGGTTTGTTCAGTTTGTTGGCATATAGTTGTTCATAGTATTTTCTTACAATCTTTTGTATTTCTTTGGTGTCAGTTGTTATTTATTCCCTTTCATTTCTGATTTTATTTATTTGCGTCCTTTCTCTTTTTCTTGATAAGCCTGGTTAAAGGTTTGTCAATCTTGTTTATCTTTTCAAAGAACCAGCTCTTCAGCTCTGGCTGGTGTGGCCCAGTGGATTGAGGGCTGGACTGTGAACCAAAGGGTCATCGGTTTGATTCCTGGTCAGAGCACATGCCTGGGTTGCAGGCCAGGTCCCCAGTGGGGGGTGCTTGAGAGACAACCACACACTGATGTTTCTCTCTCTTTCTTTCTCCCTCCCTTCCTCTCTCTAAAAATAAAATCTTAAAAAAAAAAGAACAACTCTTTGATTCATTAATGTTCTTTAATCAATTTTTAGGCTCTATTTCATTTATTTTGGCTCTGATCTTTGTTATTTCCTTCCTTCTACTCACTTTAGGCTTTGTTTGTTTTTCTTTTTTCAAGTTCCTTTAAGTATGTTAGATAGTTTATTTAAGCTTTTTTTTTTAAATTGAGATAGGCCTGTAATGCTATGAATTTCCCTCTTATGATTACTTTCCCAGTGTCCCACAGATTTTGGATCGTTGTGTCCTCATATTCATTTCACGGTATCTTTTGATTTCTTCCTTGATCCCATTTTTGACCCATTCATCATTTAATAACATGTTATTTAGCTTCCCTGTCTTTGCATGTTTTTCAGTGTTCTTCTTATGTTTGTTTCTAGTTTTATAGCATTGTGGTCAGAGAAGATGCTTGAGATGATATCAATCTTCTTAAATTTATTGAGACTTGTTTTGTGTTCCAACATGTGGTTTATCCTAGAAAATGTTCCATGCATACTTGAAAAGTATGTACTGGTATATTCTCCTGCTTTGGGGTGAAATGCTCTGAAGATATCAATTAAATCCATTTGATCTAGTGTGTCATTTAAGGCCACTGTCTCCTTGTTGATTTTCTGCCTGGAAGATCTATCCACTGAAGTCAATTGGGTGTTAAAATTCCCAACTATGACTATGTTTCTGTCGATCTCTCCCTTTATGTCCATCAAGATTTGCTTTACTTATCTAAGTGATCCTATGTTGGGTGCGTAAGTGTTTACTAGGGTTCTATCCTCTTGTTAGACTGTTCCCTTTATCATTAGGTAGTGTCCTTCTTTGTATCTTACTATAGCCTCTGTTTTAAAGTCTAGTTTTTCAGATATATGTTTTGCTACCCGAGCTTTTTTTCGTTTCCATTTGCTTGAAATATATTTTTCTATCCCTTTACTTTTAGTCTGTGTATATCTTTTGATCTGAGTTGGGTCTCTTGAAGGCAGCATATATATGGGTCTTATTTTCTTATCCATTCAGTTACCCTCTGTCTTTTGGTTGGAGCATTTAAGTCATTTACATTTAAGGTGATTATTGATAGATATGTATGCAGTGCCATTTCATTGTTAGACATTTTCTTCTGTTTTTTCTTTCTTTCTCTTTTTCTGTTTCTTAAAGCAAGCCCTTTACATTTGTTGCAGTACTGGTTTGACGTTAGTAAATTCCTTTAGCTTTTTCTTGTTTGGGAAGTTCCTCATTTCTTCTTCAATTTCAAATGATAGCCTTGCTGGGTAAAGTAGCCTTGTTTGTAGGTTCTTGCTTTCCATCACCTTGAATATTTCACACCACTCCCTTCTGGCCTGAAATGTTTCTGTTGAGTAATCAGATGACAGTCTAGTTGGTGCTCCCTTGTAGGTAACTACCTATTTTTCTCCTGTGGCTTTTAGGATTTTCTCCTTGTCTTTAAGCCTTGTCATTTTAATTATGATGTGTCTCAGTGTAGGCCTCTTTGGGTCCAACTTGTTTGGGACTCTCTGAGCTTCCTGCACTTGTGTGTCTTTTTCCTTCACCAGACTGGGGAAGTTTTAAGTCATTATTTCTTCAGATAGATTCTTGATCCCTTGCTTGCTCTCTTCTCCTTTTGGTATTACCATGATGTGGGTGTTGTTATGCCTCATGTTGTCCAAAATATTTCTTAAGCTCTCCTCACTTTTTAAAAATTCGTTTTTCTTTTTGCTGCTCTACCTGGGTTTTTTTTTTCTACCTTGTCTTCCAAATCACTGACTTGATCCTCTGCTTCATCTAACCTGCTGTTTATTCCTTCCAGTGTATTATTATTTCAGATATTGCATTCTTTATTTCTGACTGGTCCTTTTTTATGACTTCTATGTCTTTTTTTTTTCTCACACTGTTGAGTATCCTCTACTACTCTATAACTATTACTCTAAACTCTCTATCTGATAAATTGCTTGCCTCCATTCCTTCTAGTTCTTCTTCTGGAGAATTCTCTCATTCTTTCATTTGGCATCTGTTTCTTTGTCTTCCCATTTTGGCTGCTTCTTAGTATTTCCCACCTTAGTTTTTAAACTAATCAGTTGTTAAGCTATCAAGATGCAATCAACAGCCTGGCTTAAGCCCCACAGCATGGGGCAGAGTAATTTCTGCAGGGAGGGCTATTGCTTTCCCTCAGGCTGATACCTTTTGGAGAGGAGTGCTCTGCCTGAGAAAGATGGCTTCTGCAGTATGGGGGATGACTCAGCACAGGGATCCTAGCATCTGTTCCTTCAGTTCTCTCCCCACAGCCACCAGCCCCAGACTCTCCTCAAGCTTCTCTAGTCCACTCTGTCCACTCTGTCCTCCCTCTGCTGGAGTCCAGGGTAAGTGGCTGCAAGTGAAATTTTGTGCACTGGCCCTTTAAGACCCTCTCTGTGTCTCCAGCCATCTCTCCCTGGCAGACAGAAGCCCTGCTGCTTTTCACAGCTGGATGTGAATCTGGGTTCCTTTCAGGCTCTGATGCTGTAGGCTGGGGAGCCCAGCTTGGGGTTTAGACCCCACACTTCTCAGAGGGAATCCCCCAGCTGCTGAAGTATCCCTACAGAACTTTAGCTGCCACCCGCGGGAGCCCAGCCAGCCCTCTTGTGCCTCTTCTGCACTCCCTACTGTTCTTGTTGTGGTAAAGAGGTTTCTTCTGTTTGTCCATGATTATAAGGCTTCTCCCCAGCTACTGTTCAGTTGGTTATTCAGGATGATTTCTCTACAATTTAGTTGTAATCCCAGATTGGTGCCTGGAGGTTAGTGTAGCCTCCACTTACTCCTCTGCCATCTTGTATCTCCTCCTGCATTATTTGCTGAATTTGTGACAGATTGCTATTAGTTCTTCTTTAAATATTTAATATTTGTTTTACCAGTAAATCCATATGGGCCTATGCTTTTCTTTGTGGGAAGATTTTTACTCTTGTAATATTTTATTTTTCATCATAAGTCTAATTAGATTTTCAATTCTTTTTGAGTCAGTTTTGGTAATTTGTATACTTCTAGAAATTTGTCTATTTTATCTTAATTTTCTAAATTGATGGCATAACATTGTTCATGTATTCTCTTAGAATCTTTTAAATTTTTACAGTGTTGGTAATGGTATACCTTCTTTATTCTTGATCTGGATAATTTGTATTTTCTCTCTCACTTTCTCTGTAGTCTGACTAGGGGCTGGCTAATTTAGTTTACTCTTTCAAAGAACCAGCTTTTGGCTCCATTAATTTTCTCTTCTTTCCATTTCATTGATTTCTTTTCTAAAGATGTTGTTTAATTTATAGATCTTTGGCATTTTCCATGTTTATTTCTGTTATGGATCTCTAATTCAGTCTTCTTGTGGTCAGGGAACATACTTTCTATGATTTCAATCTTTTTAAGTTAAAGTTAAGTTAAGTTAAGTTAATCTTTTTAAAGTTATAGAGACTTGTTTTGTGGCCTAGAATATGGTTTATCCTGGAGGATGTTCCGTGTGCTCTTGAAAAGAATGTTTACTCTGCAGTGTTTGGGTGAAGTGTTATATAAATGTCAGTAAGTCAAGTTGGTTGATAGTTTTATTCATGTCTTATACAAATTCTGACTTTCTGTCTGATTTTTCTACCAATTATTGAGAATGGGGTATTGACATTTCCAGTGATTATTTTTGAAGTGTCTGTTTCTCCTTTCAGTTTCATCAGTTTTTGCTTTATGTATTTTGGGGCTCTCTTGTTAGGTGCACATATATTTATAATTGTTACTTCCTGATATATTAACTTTTCCATTTTTGTAAAATTTTCCTTCTTTATCTATAGTAATATTTTTATCTTAATGTTATCTTAATTTTGTCTGATGTTAGTATAGAGATTCCAGCTCTCTTGTGATTAGTATTTGCATGGGTGTCTTTTCTTATCTTTTTACTTTCAACCCATTTATGTCTTTGAATCTACCATATGTCTCTTGTTGATAGCATATTGTTGAGTGTGGCTTTTTTATTCAGTTAGACATTCCCTGACTTTTGAATGGGGTTTTTAGTCTATTCCTTTTTTTTCATTTTATTTACCCAACTTTCATTCAACAGACTGTTTAATATGTATCTGTAAATCTACTAGGCAATGAAGTTATCACTTTATATGCATTTTGGGGATTTAATGAATTAATTCATTTGAAACACACCCAACAATGCCTGGCATGTAGTTAGTGCCATACACATCTTTGATGTTCTTGTTCTTGTTATCTCATAACTGAGGTCCAAAGAGATGATATATCTCAGACACAACCAGTTAATATTTGACTCAGATGTTTTACTCATAACACATTGCATTATGGTTCTCCTATTTTCTTGTGAAATGAGCATGTGTAAGTATAGTTATGCCCATTTTGTAGATTGAAGAAACTTTTGCTCTGAACAGTTAAGCACTAGCCATATACTATTCCATTTTATTTACTTTTTAAAATGATTTTATTTATTTATCTTTAGAGAGAGGGGAAGGGAGCAAGAAAGAGAAGGAGAGAAACATTGATGTGTGAGAAATACACTGATTGGTTTCCTCTCAGATGCCCCCAACCAGGCACCTGGTCCACAGCTTAGGCATGTGCCTTGACTGGGAATCGAACTGGTGACCTTTCAGTTCACAGGCCAGCACTCAGTCCAACTGAGACACACTAGCCAAGGCTCTATGTCCTTTTAATGTGATTATTGATATGGTTGGGTTTATACCTGACATTTTTCTATTTGTTTTATTTTTTTCTTGTCCCTCACTTACTGCCTTATTTGTGTTAAATAATGATACTTTTAGTTAAAATAAACATTTAAATTTCTCCCTTGTGTTCTTATTCCATTACTTCAAGTTATTTTCACTGTGGTTGCTCTAGGGATTATAATATACATTTTAACTTATTACTTAAAAATTTTTTATGGAAGATTTTATTCATTTATTTTTAGAGAGAGGGGGAGGGAGGAAAAAAGAGAGGGAAAGAAACATCAATATGTGGTTGCCTCTTGTGCACTGCCTACCAGGGACCTGGCCCATAACCCAGGCATGTACCCTGACAGGGAATCAAACTGGCGACCCTTTGGTTCGCAGGCTGGCACTCAGTCCACTGAGCCACACCAGCCTGGGCTTAACTTATTATAATCTTAAGTCTGGTAAAATATAGAAACTATATTCCAATACATCTCTCTTCTCCTTCTTTGCTCCTCTCCTTTGTGCTATTATTGTCATGTACATGTGCTATAAACTCAACAATAGTGTTGTAATTATGAGGGGGGACCCCCCCAAACAGGAATTTATTTATAAAAAATATAATTTCATTTTAAACTTCAGTCACCTTCAAAGTACTCTCCATTTGATGCAGTACACCTATTTAGACATTTTTCCACTGCTCAAAACAGTTTTTGAACCTGTTGATTTTGATGCCTCTTAGTGCTTCTGCCATTTTTCATTTCACCTCTTCCACATCGGCAAAATGTTTCCCTTTGAGGATTTTTTTCATCCAGGGAGACAAAAATAGTCTCTCAAGTCAAGATCAGGTGAATAGAGGAAAGGGGGCATGGAGGTCATGCCATTTTTGGTCAAAACTGCTGAACACTCAGTGAGGTGTGGACAGATGCTCTTGTAAATCACCCACCATGAAATGGGCAAATGCACTGAAAGGATCTTCAAAAAAATTCACTGAAGCTGGATGCAGCCTCTCCCCAAAACATCAGCTGGTACACTGATACAGATGGGTTCCAAGAACACCCTCCTAGTGTGTGAAGCCTGTACTACAAGGGGTCTGCCCTCCAGAAAATAATTCTGTTTTTTTGTCTCCGCCCCTGTCTTTCTTATTACAGTCTTGTGTATTTTAAACAATAGGAGATATAAGAAAAATATACAGAGTCTCTTATATTTACTCACATAATTATCATTTCTGGCACTCTTCGTATCTTTTTGTGGATTTGAGTTATCAATTAGGATCACTTTCTTTGATCTTGGAGGACTTCACTTAATAATCTTTTTTTGTAAGACAGGTATGATAGCAATGAGTATTCGAACTCTGTTTATCTGGGATGTTTATCTGGATGTTATTTTACTTTTATGTTTGAAGGGTTATTTTAGCTGGATATGGAATTCTTAGTTCAATGTTTGTCTTTTCTTCTTAGTACTTTGAATAGTCATTCAGTTGCTTCCTGACTTCCATTGTTTTTGATGAGAATCAGCTGTTAATTGCATTGTTTTCTTGTCCATGATGAAAATGCTGCTTTCAGGTTTCCTCTTTGTCTTAGGCTATCAGCAGTTTGACTATGTAGACCTAGGTGTGAATTTCTTTGACTTGATCTTACTTAGGATTTGCTGAGCTTCTTAAGTATGTAGATTAATGTTTTGCATCAAATTTTGGAAGGGTTTGGCCATTATATCTGAAAATATTTTTTCTACCCCTTTCTTTTTCTACTTTCCTATGATACCCATTACAGATATGTTGGTACCCTTACCAGTGCCTCACATCTCTACACATGTGCATAGGCTCTATTGGCCAGGGGTGTGGGTATCTTTGGCCCTTGTTGGTCTCTATTATACATGTGCAGAGCCTTTGGTAACCTAGGATACATGGGAAGCTCTCATGTCTGTCTTACCTCCTGAAACTTCTTGATAACCCCCTGGCTGGTGTACCAGTCCTTTGCTTGTCTAAAACAGGCCTGGAAACTCAAATTAATTAAGGTACTGGTCCTCTCTGTTTCTTTGCCACTGAGATCATCACTTCAACTGACAATGCTCCATATCAAGGGTGTCCCCTCCAGTGGTGGATCTGCAGGGTGTCATGGCAACCAAAGAGCAAGGAAAGGGGTATGGGGTTGTGAGCAGTCATATTCTCTGCTGTTATTACCCAAAGTTGAGTAGTTTTAATGAATAAATGTGTCTCGGGTATTGTATATCATTGGCAGAATTCCAGAGTGCTGAAATGTTTTTGTTTGGTTGGTTTGGTTTGTTTTTTCTCTATTTTTGCTATATTTTCCACCTTGATAGTTGCTTTTTTGGGGTGAAATGTTTTGTGGATCTCCTAATTTCGTCATACCAGAGTCAGAAGTCCCTTGGCATGTTTTTTGAGCTCCTGCTTCTGTTATTTATGGAACATCTCTGTTCTTTACATTTTCAGTTCAAATTTCCAATAGGAAGAATCTGATTTGTTCAAATAGGCTTAGTGAGTGGCCCTGCTCTAAGCCCTTTCGTAGGTGTCTGCCTGGCTCTGCTCTGAAGGAGCTGTGAAGGTTAGGAAAGAAATTCATGCAAGAAAAGCTGAAGTGTGTGAATCCAGGGCTAAGTGTGTGACACAAATGTCTTTGTGATTTCAGCCCGGGTATAAGTGACCCCAGAGGTAGTTAGAATGTGGTTCTGGGCAACCTCACTAATGTGGATGGGGGTTGTGTGAGGGTATGGGTCAGGGACGATTGGGTTAGTGAGCAGGAAGGCTGTCGAGTTCAAATTATATCATGTGAGGCCAAAATAAGGTAAGCAAAATGGGCCTGGCCTGACTGAGCTGTTCTTGCCTTACTCCTGTCCTGCCCCTGACTCTTCCTTTATTAGCATCCCCACCTCTGTATGGATTGAGTGCACACACCAGTGCTAAGTACGGGTCCTCAGATTCTTTTGTGCAAGCACTCACTCATTCATTTATTCATACATACATTCAAGCATATTTGATCACCTACTTTGTTTCTGATGGCGTGCAAGTGACTGGGAACGTTGAGGTGAGCCAGGCAGACCTAGTCCTTGCTCTCACAGAGATTAGATTACAGTCCATGAGTGGCCAAGGATCTTCTCACCACAGATGATCAAAGTGGCTGAAATCAAGGTGGGTTAGATTGATATTTGTGGTATCTGGGAAGAAAGTACTTTGTGTACCAAATGAATGAAACAGCATAAGCAAGATTGCTACTGGTTAGTATGTGATCTTTTGGGGCTGACTTTTTTGCACTTAGCATAAATCTCTGGAGATTCTGTTGTGTAAATCAATAGTGGGTTTGTTTTTATCATTGAATAGTACTCCATGATATGGTGTATCACGGTTTGACTATTCACCCATTGAAGGAAATCTGGGATGTTTCCTTTCTGTTTGGCTATTATAAATAAAGTGCTATAAACATTCGTGGAACGGTTTTGTGTGAACTTAAGTTTTCATATTTTTTTCATTTATCAACTGGACAATTTATTCCTTTTGAAAACAATTTTAATAATGCCAAGATTCACCCTAATTGGTGTGGTCCAATGAGTTTAGTGTCGTCCCGCAAACCAAAGGGTCACCGGTTCAATTCTCAATCAGGGCACATGCCTGGGTTTCAGGCCAGGTCCCTGGTTGGGGGTGTGTGAGAGGCAACCTATTGATGTTTCTGTCACGCATCAATGTTTCTCTCCCTCTCTCCTTCCTTTTCCTTCTCTCTAAAAATAAATAAAATAAAATCTTAAAAAGAGTAATGCCAAGACTTTAAAGTTATAAGATAGCAAAAATATAATATAATATAATATAATATAATATAATATAATATAATATGTAATAGTACTAATTTTTTAAAAGGCAACCCTGCTCAGGTATCATCGAAAATGTAATCACATTCAGAAAAAAGCTAAAACAAGGTTTGAGACACATGCATATAAACACACACATACACACACCAACATCTGACGGGGGATGTGCAGTGATTTTTAAAAAAGATTTTACTTATTTATTTTTAGAGAGAGGGGAAGGAAGAGAGAACGAAAGGGAGGGGAACATCAGTGTATGAGAGAAGCATAACCACAACCCAGGCATGTGCCCTGACTGGGAATTGAACCGGCGACCTTTCAGTTTGGATGTGCAGTAATTTTAACAATACTTGATGGCTTGAACAAAAGGCAAAGTTAATACTGCCTGTGTTAAGCAGCATCTAAACATCCACCTTTAAGCACAGCAAGTTATCTCCTTAGGTCAGCCACTGCCTGGTCTGACCAGTGTAGCTCAGCCAGCCTCCCTGTCAGTGGTCTTACTTCTTTGTCTGTCCAGGCCGATATAGTAATATTGAGGCTCACGGAGAGCTCTATGTATCCTTCCTGCCCTCCTGGGGACAGAAATATAGGCACTTCTCTTCCCATCACAGTACCTGTTGATATCTGGTATACAGTGGAACAGAATATATTGTGATTTTCCCCAGGACAATAGGAAATTTACAGCCACCTTAAGAAAGGTTGTAGATGGTGCTTGTCAACTCATCATAAATAAAAACCAAAGAACATGGCCAGTGGTCACAATTCATTCTCAGTCACTGAGAAACCAACATAGCTCGACTGCATGTTTGAGATTTATATGGTAGAAATACCACTTGCAATGTTCGGAGGAAAATCCCCAACACCATGCTACCCTGCCACACTACCTCCCACAAACAAAATGACAAAAGATAAAAAAAAGGCACAGGCAAAACCTTACATTTGTAAATTCTAAATAGGACCCAAAACAAAAGAGACAGTCCACGAGAGAAAGGGGAAAAGAGCAAATACCACTGCACTCCTGACACCCCTCCACAGCCACAATTCATAATTCATCTCCCATGAGCAAATCTTAATGCTCGTGTCTCTAAAAGAAGCCCAAATATTCTTGCATGACTTAAATACTGCTGGTCAGAGGTAAAGAGTGTAATAGAGGAAGTGGCAAAGTTTTTCAAAGATTTTGTGTAGTGTTTGGAAAAATAAATCCTTAAAAAAAGTCCTGATCGGTGTGGCTCAGTTGGTTGGGCGTCATCACCCACAGCAAAAGGTCACTGGTTTGATTCCTGGTCAGGGCATATGCTGGGGGACTGGGCTGCAGGCCAGTCCCCTGTCGGGGCATGTGTGAGAGACAAGTGGTCGATGTTTCTCTCTCACATTGATGTTTCCCTCCCTCTCTTTTTTTCTCTCTTCCTCTCTCTCTAAAAATAAATAAATAAAACCTTAAAAAAAACCCAAAAGTAGAATTTGTGGTAGGAGGTAGGGAATCAAGTCTTACTTGACTCATTTACCTTAAGATGCACAAATATACCTCACACTTCATGAAGCAGATGAGCAAAAGGTGTAAGCCTCGAATAACATCTTGTAATTCCAAAATTAGGTTTGTTCAACAAAAGGCACAGTAAATATACCCAATTCAACCAGCCTCTTATTGTGTGTGTATGTATATACATGTACACACAGATCTCCTTTCATATATCAAAACTAAGAGTTTTTTTTTAATGGCTAAAAATTATTCATCTTTAACTGGAACATAGTCAACGAAAGAAAAAAGCAAAATAAATATAACCAGAGACACTGAAATTAAGAACAATCTAACAATAGCCAGAGGGGAGGGGGGAGTGTGGGGAAGGGTTTTCAGGAACCACTATAAAGGACACATGGACATAACCAAGGGGGAGGGTGGGAGCAAGAGAGGGAAGTGGGATTGGCTGGGGTGGAGTGGTGGGGGGAAAATGCAGACAACGGTAATTGAACAATAATAAACCAATAAAATCTTTTTAAAAAAGAAAAAAGATCATAAAAATAAAGGAATGAAAAAAAAAGTAAAAATTATTGAACAAGAATCATGCCCTGGATGGTGTGGCTCAGTGGATTGAACGCCGGCCTGTGAACCGAAAGGTCGCCGATTTTGGTTCTCAGTCGGGTGCATGCCTGGGTTGTAGGCCAGGTCCTTGGTTCGGGGTGTGTGAGAGGCAACTGATCGATATATCTCTCACACATTGATGTTTCTCTCCCTCTCTCTAAAAAGTAAGTAAATAAAATCTTTTAAAAATATTGAACCATTTGTTACTAAAAAGAATCATAATAAAATAGTAAGTTCTTAATCTTACTAACATTAATATTTATGGTACCAATTAAAGCAAATTTTCAGTCAGAAGAAGATCGTTTTTTAGCGTATGAATATCCTGATATCTGAAATTAGAGGATATACTGGTAGAACAAGGGAGCTAGGTGTGGTCCAATTTGCTTGAGGGAAATAATAGCTAAACATTTTGATTGAGACAGATCTATAAAATAACAGTCCTTTTGTTCAAAGAAATCCGATGCTTTTCCCATGCAGTGTTGTGAATAAGTCATATTATCAGATAAGTCGTTCTCCTAATGCAGTTCTAGTCCTGGTAATATGCCTGCTGGACCCTCCGACTCTTTACCATGGCTGCCATGTGGCCCAAGTTTTCACTTCCTAGTAGTACCAAGTTGTTTTCCTTCCATTTCCTTTTGTGACCTTATTTCACTAGATAGAACTGCCAGCATGAGCTCTGGATGGTGTGGCTCAGTGGATTGAATGCTGGCCTGGGAACCAAAGGGTCACTGGTTCGATTCCCAGTCTAGGGCACATGCCTGAGTTGTAAGCCAGGTCCCCAGTAGGGGGTGCGCCAGAGGCAACCACACATTGATGTTTCTCTTCCTCTCTTTCTCCCTCCCTTCCCCTCTCTAAAAATAAATAAAATCTTAAAAAAAAAGTAGGAACTTCCAGCACAATGCTGAACAAAAGTGGCGAGATCAGATATTCTTGCCTTTCCAGTTTAAGGGGGAAAGAATTAGATTTTTTTCCCATTAACTATAATGTTAGTTGTAGATTTTTTTTTGTAGATATTCTTTATTGAGTTGAGGAAGTTTTCCACTATTCCTATTTTTCTGAGTTATTTTTTTTTATCATGAATGGGTGTCAAAGATGTTGAATTTTGACATAGCTTTTTCTGCATCAATTGATATGATCATGCGAGATGTAAGATAAAAGAATACTTTATAGGGATTGAGGGCTCAATCAACCGAGAGAGTTGAATAATTT
>VMDR010027314.1:0-13627 GCA_007922815.1 Macrotus californicus | reverse complement strand
AGATTCAATAATTGCTGTTACCTACTGGCAATTTTTTCCTTTTATTATTTGACTCTAGTGGTTTCATTTTTAAATATGAAATATGGTTCATTATTGCTTTTTTCAAGAATTCTTTGTTGTCTAAAAGTGTATTTAAACACTAACAAAAATAAATAAAATAGGTCTTAGAGAAACAACATGAAGTAAATATTTCATCCATTCCGAAGAACATAAAGAATAGAAAATTTACTTTAGAAGAACTCATAATTTCTTGTGGGATTGGCACTGTACTAAAAATAAAAGGGGTGCAGGAAGAATACTGAGACATGCTCTTTACTCTCAGATTACAATTTGGCTAGGAAGTCAAGCATACCCTCAGAGGCTAGTCATATTATTTACTGCACAATTCAGTTGCATATCAGGAAACTGGGAGAGATGTGACTGGAGTGGTGGAACGGTGTAGTGGTGGAAATGCTCTGAAGCATTTCTTGAAGATCTTGAAGGTATAGAACAGAAACGAATTGAGAATTGAAGATATAGAGTCAGCAACAGCCAGTGGCAATGATGGAATTGAAGCTAGGAGCAGCATCTGGGTAGGGTGGGCCCCACCAGGGTCCTGAGTGAAACTGAAAACAATATAGCTTGCTCTCCGTGGCTTTTGACCAGAACCTGTGAGTGCCTTCTCCGTCACTCTCCCCTTACCTTTCTACAGGCAGCTAGACTCTGGCCTATTTTGAAGGGCCATTTAAACTGTTAGCAGCTTTTGCTAGAGGGCTCTTGAAGGCTGAGAAAATCTTTAAAACTCAAAGAGTAATAGTGAAATTTCAAGCCAATAAGAAGAAAGTAATATTGTTCTGGCTCCCTTAATAATTCCTAGAATACATAAGGCCCAGAATGCCATTAAGATGGTTCTGTAAAGTTAGTCTGGATTTTGGATATAATTTTAGAGCTACTGGTAAATAGTAGTTCGCGTCTGATTTTGAAGAGGATTTTACAGTCTCCCTGCTGAGAGTTTAAAAGATAACGAAAGGGAATACTCAAGCTCATTTGAAAAATAGTTCTGAACCTTGAGTCATTTGTTTCTGGCAGCATCTTGTTGCTTCAAAATCCAAGCACATTTTCCCAACTATTCCTTGCTGTTTTTCTTTATCTCTCCATGTGAAACTTCAACGTGGAATTTCCAGATTAAAATTTCTTTCTCAACTCATTTGAATGCATAACACAACCATTATAAATAACTTCTTAAGCATGAACGTAGCACTACAAAGCACGGTCTTTCCCAGTTTTGACATTTTGAAAACACAAGGACGACGAGGACGCACTTTTCTTTCCTCTTTTTCCACAGTTCCTTGAACACAGCCCTTCGGACTCCTCGAGTACTATTCAGCGAGCAGACACTTGTTTTGACGCGGTGAAATGTCCCTTTAGGGAGAGCTGGCCTTTTCGCATTTTGCTTTGGAGTGTAGAACTTGCGAGGAAGAAACCATACTCGCAAACCAGCAAACAAACCTCGCCCACTCCCCAGGGCGGCGGGCGCCACCGCACAGCGCCCGCTGCGCCCTCCGCGCCCCGCCCCGCCCCGCGCGCCCCCAGCCGGAAGGGGGCGTGGGACGCCGCCGAGGGAGGGGCGCGCAGACGCGCGGCGGCCGGCCAGGCCCCAGGCGCATCGGGCGGGGGGCGGGGGGCGGGGACCTGGGAGCGGGGGCTGGCGGCGCTCGGCTCCCGGCGGCGCTCGTTCGGGCCGCTCGCGCTCCCGCGCCCAGCCGGCTTCATGTGAAGCGCCGGCCCTCCGCCTTCTCCCTCCCCTTCCTTCCCTCCCTCCCTCCCGTCCCCTCCTCCTCCTCCTCCTCCTTCTTCTTCTCCTCCTCCTCCGGCGCCCGCTGCCCCGGGCCCCCAGCCCGGCCGGGCGCTGACAGCAGGGGCGGGGGTCTCCGCCGCCGCCCGGTCTCTTGCAGGCTCCGGCGGCTGGGGCAGCGGAGCCCCTGGTACGGCCATGGACCGACCCCTGTCGGCGGAGGCGGAGGAGGAACTGGAGTGGCAAGTGGCGAGTCGCAGGAGGAAGGCCTGGGCCAAGTGCCGCGGGTCCTGGCAGGCGTCGGAGACGGAGGACCTGTCCACAGAAGCGACGACACAGGACGAGGACGAGGACGACGAGGAGGAACTCCCGGACGCGAAGCTGCCGGCGGCCCCGGGAAGAGGTCGGTGCGCGCAGCGGGCGGGTGGGGGACGCGGGGAAGTGCGGGCTGGCGGGCTGGGGGAAGTCTCGTGCGCCTTTGGGCGACTCGCGTCCGTTTCGGAGGACTCTCCCGGCCGAGCGGAGAAGAGACCTCGCTTCCGACCTTTAAACGCGCGCGCTTGGCCAGGCGTCCACGGCGTCAACACAGGCACCCTAGTGCCGTCTCGTTTCTCTTCGGATGGACCCTAAGACACGTTGCCTGGGCTGCGTTTTGCCCTCAGTAGATTTTTCTCCATGGAAGTGTCCGGGTTTACTCCAGCGTCGGAGTCCTCCTGCTGTCGGTAACGACCTGTCCCTTCCCTCTGCCCCGCAGGAAACTTGCCCAACGAGAAGATCGCGATATGGCTCAAGGACTGCCGGTGAGTCCTCGCTGGCGCCGCTCGCGTCCCGGAGGGAGACCCACGTAGATGGGACGCCCGGGGGCCGCTGTCCCTGTGGGTCCCAGGGCCGATGTAAGCTAAATAGACCGGAGCGTGAGCCTGCGGCTTGCTTCCTTGTTTAAGCGATTAGAAATGGAAGTACTGTGACTGCTGATTATTTGGTGACCGACCGTGTTACCTTTACAGTTGTTAGGACTTGAGCGCCGGTGCCTGATGTTAGGTTGCATCCGAGATCGCATACCTAAAACAGATAATCACGGTATGCTGTTCTGCTTGCCTTGTTTTCGAAAGGATTTTTCACATTTCATACAATATTTCATTTTGCTTTTGTTTTGACGTCTGTACATCTGGCTTCCAATCCTTTTCCTTTCATATGTGTTTTAGATGAGTTTACTTAACTACAGTACACTAACTGGGTTTTAGTGTTTTTGTGTGCCTTAATTCTGTTTGGAGAGCTATTAAAACTAACTTTGTTCTTGTAGTTTACTTCTTGAAAATACATTTGTCAGATGGCGCTGGAATTCACGGAAAGGAACTAGAGCTTTGAAGGCATTCAGACTGCATAAATCTGTTTAATTACATGCTTTGGCAACTGGTACAAACATGTTTGATAAAGTACAGAGGAGCTGAATCATATTGCAAGTAAATCTTACCACAGTGAAATGTGCTTGTTACACATTTTACTTTTTCCAATTTATTTGCTGCTTACAAATCTCGTGTGAAGAACGTTGCTTTGTAATTTTGTTTAAGATGTTTGCTTCTGCACATATTTTTTGATATGTCGTTTTGGGCTTTTCTTCATCTTTTGTTTAAGTGCCTGAGTTTGCAAGGAGGGAAAAGTGATTCTCATATGTACCAGTTTATTTTTCTTTCCCAAAGGTAGATAAAATAGTGGCCACTACTCTAGTGATGTCCTGTTTTCATGAATTGCCTAGAGCCTTCCTGAACGCTCTATTACAGAACTCCTTAACCTTTATTGGGGTGTCATAAACCCTCTGAGATATGATGAAATATATGGACCTTCTCTCTATGAAGATGCACAAAAAAGTATTTAAGAGCAAGGGAAGAATCACATTATGTTTATAATGTAAAGGAATTAAGATTGTGTAAGAGATCACATCAAGTATCAGGTAGATCTCCTTGACTGTCTCAAGTATATAGTAAATAAGTGTATGTTTTAAGATAAATGCATTAGGCCAAGGCTAGTATTCATCAGGACATATCATGTCTGAAAGTTCCAGAAGTTTTATTGCTAATCGCAGTTTATGTAGGCAGATTTGATAGTTTGCTGCTCCCTTTCCTCAAAGGTTTCCTTTTTGTTCCCTACAGTTGCACCTGTTCTGTACAAAGGTGGCATTCATTTGTGCCTGAGAAAGCTAAACACGTTTTTTAATGTTGGCTTTATTATCACAGATTTGACTTCTAGGATATATGCAACTGTAATCTTTTCTCTGTAACAATTTAGGATCCTTCCTTTGTACGTTATATACAAATGGTCTGAAGACAGCATTTTTCCTGGATTAGTTCTTTGTTTTCTTATTGCTGTCCATATCCTGAGTAAAGATACCATGCTGTCTTTCCTTAAAGGGAATCTTTATTTTGATAACCATTTTTTTTTTTTTTGGCGAAGTGGAAACAATTTGCTTGCATTAGCATCTAAGAAGGGACAGAGGTTTTGATAGAATTTGAAAGAGCAGTTACAAGAGTGAGATACTTGTGCTGGAGGGAGAATGCCATGGCCACTCTGCTTGTTTGCCGCTGTGTCCGTGCACAGACCAGCGGGCACATCTGCCCGGGGACGGATACAGTGTTTCGTCCTAAGAAAGCAGCCATCAAGAAGAATGACTTTTTTGATGGCATGGAGTTTTCTTAAAACATATGCAAAAACTTAGCTCAGTTCTATTAGTAGCTTTATGGTGGTTTATTCTTTTAATAAAAGAATCATAAAAGACACTAATTTTACTGAAGAAGGACTGATTTTCAGAGAACTGCCATTGCTTGTGTATTTGCAGAAAGTCAACATTTAATTGGCATTTCAATAACATTTAATTTGAAAACTGATATTTTTATGTTGATCCTATGTCTGATGGAATTTTTAACAGGTAGAAATCATTACAGAAGTAGACCTTTCAAAATAATCTGTTTCTTTAACACAGTTTTGAGAAAGAAGTGAAAAACAGTTTTGCGTCACAAAAGAAATTTCAGTTATCTGAACTGCAAGAATGTGAAAGGATTTTCATGATGGCTCATTCTTAAGATTGATTCTCAGGTCCAGTTTTTAGTTATTTTCTTTTCAGAGTTAAATGAAGAATATATATACCTTTCTGTTTCAAAGCAGAAAATAAACCTCCAGCCTCTCCATTTATATTATAAAAAAAGTAGTTGGTGTAAGGGAGCTGCTCAGTGGTGCTCTAAGATTCGAGTGATAGATGTAACAGATAAGGGTTAAGAAAACTGTTGAGCCTTATTTCTAACTACAGTCTGACGTTTTAATTTTTTGAGATAAAGATTTGCCCTTTTTAAATTCTGTTTTCTGTTTCTAGGGAGAGGACTGAGGGAAGTAGACATCTCCTTAATTCCTGTTGTCACTCTCTTTTTTTGTTCTTGTAAAGAAACCACCAGTTCATATCATTTGTAATTGTCATTCTTGCTCTTAATTGCTGGCAGATCAGATGTGTGATTGAATCATTCCTGGTAAACTGACTTGACATAGGTATTTGCTTAGTTAGTAGCATGTTACTTATGTAATCCACTTGCATTCCTCCTGTGTTTGGGAGGAGAGTAACACTGTGATTAGAAGCTTGCTTAGCTTCAACCTTCTAAGTGCCAGGCTGTGCGGTGACAGCTCTCCAGGCAGCTTTTCAGGACTAAGGTTTATATGTTTATGTGGTTTCAGTACCCCTTTGGGAGCCTCACTGGATGAGCAAAGCAGTGGTACACTCAAGGGTAAGAGAAAGTTACCTTTCCAAATCTGTTCTTTATGAGTGTCCTGCTTCATTTGTCCTCTGAGTGAAAGTGTGTATGCATGTGAGTTATAAAAGCCATGTTCATGTCTGAAGTATGTTCTTCCGCAATAGAAGCCAAAAGGGAGAAATCTTGTCAGTAAACTTTAAAACAGTGGTGAGTTTAAGCAGCTTACCAAACCTTTCCACAATATGAAATTCCTATTTTTATTGTCCAGGTAAAGGTATTATAAAGACTAAGTAAGTATAAAAATATGGTATGAGACCATAAGGAAGATATATATTGAGTAAGCTAGATCAGCTTTAGTGCTGCATTTCTTTGCTTACCTTAATGAAATTGCCACACCTGAAGTTTACCACCTGCACAAGACAGAATTCTAAAGTTCAAAGTACAACAAGAATGTGCAGGTAGTGGCAAGGCACATGAGGAACATTTACAACAGTATCAGGAAAATCTAGCTGGAGCTCCTGACTTAGTATAAGTGGCGTGAAAGGAATGATTGCTCCAGGATCTGGTTTTCCATGAAATTCTTGGGTAAGATGTTATCTATTTGAACATATTCAAAGGCTTAAGTATTAAATGGCCTGTAGATTGGCTTCGAAGAACTTTACCTGGCTGCAAATCATGGTTTCTTTGTGATAAAGTTTATACTTTCTTCTTGAAATTGTGTAATCAGAATAATTTCTGAGGGTATTCAGGTCTGAAGCATTTCACTCTATCTTATATTTTGTTTGGTGAGTTGGGTTTACTAAGACGATGACTTTGTGGAGGGGTCGGGAAGAACCAACACCAGGATGAACCTTCTGATGTTTCTTTCAGGTGTGCTTGTGAGAAATGGGGGAAGCTTTGAAGATGATTTGTCACTGGGAGCGGAAGGTATGTTTGAGGAGAACTGTATTTTCATATAGTTGTACAATTAAAAAAAAGGAGAAAGTTGATTGCTTTCAGGTTTTAAGATCCTCATAACTAAACTTAAGTCTTGAAAATGGCTCAGACAGATTTTAATAGGACCTTTTATATGTCAATAATCCAGCCAGTCCCCCTAGGACACAGACAGGAGAGGCTCTGAAAAACCATGTGAGATGTCTATGTGTCTTCCTTGGGCTTAAATGTTTAAAGGGCCTGTTTGGAGGCAAACAGTGGTGATATACCTGAGGGAAGAATCATCCCACAGGAGGAAGGAAACTTAAATATTTATACGTGAGAAAACTAAATTGAAGCTTATTTGTAAGTTTTCACAGATTCTATAATCTTTTCCTGTGGGTTTATGATAAAGCTTTCTACAACATAAAATTAAAGAGTTTATTGTTTTATTATTTTAGTGGTACTTTAAGGATATTTTAATATCCTTGATGATTTGCTGTTTTAAATCAATCTGTATGATTTAGAACCTTCCAGTAAATATTGAAATGTCTAGAATATAGTAGTTTTTATTATCACTGTTAATATGCTTTCAAGGTATAAACTTTTTGTAAGGAGCTTTAGCTTACTGCTTTCCAGTCAGTACAGGTGAACATGTTGTCAACTCATTTTAAATGCATTTCAGTGTTGTTATAAATAACACTTTGACATTTGTCTTAGTCTTTCTTTGCAATATGGAATTTTTTTTAACACTTAATTTTTTTAGAGCAATTTTAGGTTCACAAAAATGTTGAAGGGAAGTCACAGAGATTTCCCATGTACTTCTGTCCCCTTATGTATAGCCTCCCCCATTATCGACAGCCCCTCACAGGGCTCTGTGTGTTACAGTTGATGAACCCACAGTGAAGCACTGTAATTACCCAAAGTTAGTGATGTTAGGATTTATTCTCAGTCTTGTGCATTCTGTAGGTTTGGACAAATGTGTAACTATATGTAGCCATCACTAGAAAGTCATATAGCATATTTTCACTGTCCTAAAATCCTCTGTGCTCTATTTGTCCATATTAAATGCTTGTATTTATAGGAAATCAGACCCTAAAAGGGGGTGTCCTAGAGAAGAGTAGAGTTATTATTTTGTTTTACTCAAACTTATTTCAAAATTATTTTTATTCATTCAGTAAACATTTATTGGGTTGTTCTGTGTTAGGGATCTCTCTGGTTGATGTACAAAGAGACAAGAAATTACCATGGCTTTTTGCAGATCAGAAATAAAATAAATCTGACGTGATGAAATAGATGTTTTAAATTAATTTCATTCTTTATGCTTGTCTAAAAAGGTTAAATGAAGTAAATTTAACTTACTCTAAACTTAACATTAATGATGTTTATCTGTTTAGAACTTGTGAGTCTGGGATAAATTTGAAAGGCAATTTTTAAAAGAAAATTTACATTGAAAAGAGTAGAAATTTTTTTCAAGTGTGTGCATTAAAAAGTGGTTGTAACTGGAGTGAATCTCCAGCCTTAAAAAAATTACGTAAGAAATTGATGCATAGTATTGTCACACTTAAGTAATGCTGAACCGTATTTTTGCTCTTAGATGTTCTTTATTAACAGTTTTGACATTGAATAATTACATATAGTGGATGTGCTATATATCATCTTACCACTTATTTCTAAACACTTAAAGGAGTTTGATAGTCTGTATATCTTTTTATTTAAGCATTCAGTGGGAGTAGTTTTACATTGCTAACTCACAAAAACAGCCTCCAAAAGCTACTGGTTCTTTTCTTACCAGTCTGTATATTGCTCTTAATGCTGCGGATTTAATGCGCGAAGACGAGAAGACAAGAGTTTGGCATATTAGGCATTTAGCAGTGATGTGGCTGATTTGCTTTCTTGATTGCATCATAGTGGTTACTGTCCTACTAAGAATTGTATTGCAAATTTGTTCTTTTTACCTGCAGCCAACCAACTTCATGAAGCTGATGCTCAGATTGAAGACAGGTATGGAACTGTGTTTCTTTTCTTCCTTTTCAAAAAAGGAGGGACATCTAGGAAAATAAGGTTTTATACAGTCTAATTTTGTTTACAGCAGTAATATCTTGGCCAAAGAGAGAAGACTACAGTTTCATCAGAAGGGGAGAAGTATGAACTCCACTGGCTCTGGGAAGAGTAGTGGGACAGTCTCAAGGTAACTTACTATGAAATTGTGCTGCGGTTGTGCTGCAGACAGCCTGCTGCTGTTGCCACTTTCAAACTCGGATTTGGCTTAGTAGTAGGAAATCCAAAGTGTTTCGTGGTTCAGCATGACTGACAGGAGCTGCTGCTGCTTTTTAAAACATCAATGTTAAATAAAAAGCAACAAATATGTTTATAGTGCTGTTGGAACTCATCAATAAGTATGTTGAGCCTTACCAACAACTAGAAAGAGGAACTCCATAGTGGAGTGACTTCTACTTCCCCAATTCTTCATTCTGATAGGGTCTTGAGTTACTCTGACATAAAAATCAGAATAAACTTTTCTAATTTAAAGCTTGATATTTAGGCATAGATTTTGTTTCTTCATACTAAACCAAAGCTCTTTAAAAATATATATATATGTATATATATCAAAATAAGCAAATACAAGTGCCTCTGGAACCAGTTATCCAAATTATTGCATCAGAACCTAAGTATTATCTCTGAAACAAATTGAAATTTCCTTCTGTTCAAGTTCTATCTCAGTCTTGTTTTTCTCAGTGAGTCCTAGCTTGGATTATCAGTGGTACAATTGGATGGATAATAACTTCAGTTCCCAACAGCATTAGCGTAAGAACATACCTTCATGTCACCCATACCCCCCTTACTCCTCCTACTTCCTGAGTGGAAATGGTTAGGGAAAAGTTGAAAGTAAGCTCCTCCCTTGCCCTCTTGAGATCAGGTTGTTACCTGCATTGCTCTTCTGGGACAGCCAAAGACAGCAGAAGCGCTCAAGTTCTGTAGAACGTCACTTGGTACCAAAGTTCTACCAGCTTCCTAATGTGTTTTCCCTTTTTCATTTCTTCTTTAATCTTTTTATTCCTATTCTTCTCCATATTCCCTCTTATTGTTTTAGCTGCTTTATTGGGAATCTCTTAAAATGACAAAAAAAATAAGGTGAGGAATCACTAGAGAATTTCTTACTGAGTGTGTTCTTATGGGTTAGCTCTTTTTTCCAATACTAAGAAGCCTGAGAGAATGGACATTTTTTTAAGGGTTATTTATCACATTTAGTACACAGTGTAGAAAGATACAGAAATAATGGTTTAAAGCTGTAGAAGAAGATTCTATCATAGGGAAGTAGGAATATGAATTGATAATATAATGTGCACTTACAAACTTACTTTATATTTTGTTTTTTTTTCCCTTTTTCATAGTGTTTCAGAATTGTTGGAACTTTATGAGGAAGATCCTGAAGAAATTCTTTATAATCTTGGATTTGGACGAGATGAACCAGATATTGCTTCTAAAATTCCGCCCAGATTTTTCAGTTCATCATCATTTGCCAGAGGAATAGATATTAAAGTATTTTTGAGTGCTCAGATGCAACGGATGGAAGTAGAAAACCCAAATTATGCTTTAACAAGTAAGGTTTTTAAATGTTAGCATATTACTTTAAGAATTACAGCATCCACAGCAGGATGGTCTTATTTTTATAAAGCTTTACTGATTTTTAGGACTAGCACTAGAGATTTAATGATAGAGGTGATCACAATAGCTATTTTACTTATTTGAAAATTTTATTATTAATTTACCTATTCTTTCCCTCCTCCCAAAGTCTTTTTTTTTTAAAGATTTTATTTATTTATTTATTTTTAGAGAGGGAAGGGAGGGAGAAAATGAGGGAGAGAAACATCAATTTGTGGTTACCTCTTGTGCGCCTCCTACTGGAAACCTGGCCCGGAAACCCAGGCATGTACCTCTGGACTGGGAATGGAATGGGTGACCCTTTGGTTGAAAGGCGGGCACTCAGTCCATTGAGCCACACCAGCCAGGGCCCAAATCCTTAAGAGTTACCTTACAGAGTGACACTTGCTACCCTTGTAGAGCAGAACTTACTTGTAAAAACTTAGGCTTATAGCTGTCTTCAGATGACTTTTGTTCAAGAAGGAAAGAAGTGGGGGAGGGGCCTTGTTACTGTTAAATGAAGTCAATATCAGGTGCTTTTCTGTAAATCTAAAACAGCATGGCTAATTTGGTAATTTTTATTCATACTATATCTTTGCTTATTTTTTCTCTGTTAACCAGAAGTTCTAAAAATAGGATCTCTAGTTAGTCCTTGGATTAGCTTTAAGAGATCTATAAATCTACCCTACTCCCCAATTAAATATAAAATATGTACTTCTGTATACTTTTATTAGGAGAACATTTGGAAGAGGCTTAGTGTAGTCCAAGACCTAAAAACAGAATCACAGTTGTAGATCAATTCTGAGTCCTTTCTATTTTATTCAGTATTATTATGCTATGTGCTCCTTTCTGATTTTTAAAACCGTTAAGTTTTAGTGCTTAGAGTGAAAAATCTTCACAATAAATGCAGAGAAGTTTTAAGTGTTCAGGAAGGGGAAAGTTTTTTGGTTTCATAATCTTTTTGACCTAAGTGCAATTATTGGAGTTCTGAATAATAGTAATGGTTTAACATACAAATATATAAAATTAACACTTTGTTTTCTCTTGGTAGGCCGTTTCCGTCAAATTGAAGTGCTTACTACAGTGGCCAATGCGTTTTCTTCTTTATATTCCCAAGTCTCTGGGACACCTCTGCAGAGAATTGGAAGCGTGTCCTCAGTAACCTCTAAGGAGACAGACTCACCCCCACCTTTAACCCGAAGTAACACTGCAAATCGCTTAATGAAAACACTATCAAAACTGAATTTATGTGTTGATAAAACAGAGAAAGGAGAAGGTGGTAGTCCTTCCCCAGCAATGGAAAAAGGGAAGATTCTGAATGTTTCAGTGAGTGAAGAAAGTGCTAGTAAAAATGATCAAAAGCCTCAAAAAGCTGTAAGGAGGAAGGAGTCATCTTATGTGTTGGCTACAGTTAAAGAAGAAGTATCAATTAGTTCAGCATCTATTACGGAGAGTGCTGACAATGATAGACTTTCTGATGAAGCAAACAGTAATTTTAACCAAGAATCTGAAAGTGAACAAAGTAAAGAAACTCAGAGTCACGATAAACTGGGTGAGGAATCTGGTATTACTGAATCTGACTTAGGTGGCGGTTTCAGTGTGGCCAGCCACAGTGAGCTGGAAAATAGCAGTGAAGTGAAAGCTGTCCAGGTGTCCATAGCTGAAAAAGAGCCCTGTGTACCGCTGACCATCCCATCCATCAGAAATATAATGGTACAGCAGAAGGACTCCTTTGAAATGGAAGAGGTAAGTACAATGTTACTAAGACTTGTTTCAAATAGTAAGTTAGGAAGAAAGTGCCAGAAATATTTTTAAAATGAAAGGTGGCTAATAGATTTATACTAGAAAAAAGAAGTCCTAATTTTGACTTTTCAGGTTTTTTGTTTTGTGTTTCACAAACCAGTAGGTGGTCACAGGAATACATGAGGTCAAGGTTGTGGTACAGTATATCAGCTCCTCTGGGTCCTCTGTTGTCCACTTCTGACACAGTCCTTGAACTGTAACCCCTGTCTCTCAGTTTGAGGTTTTGATGCCATGACAAAGTCCTGAGAGAATATTCATACTCAAGTCAATATTGCATTGTAGTTAAAAACACAGGCTCTGAAATCAAACAGGTTTGAGTTCTGTCTCTGCCACCAAATGGCTGTGTGCCTTTGGGCAAGCTTTTCTTCCTGTATTTCAGTGGAAGGGTTAACTGTGAAGAAGGCTTTGCAGGTGGGTTTTGGTGTGACACTAGAAAAAACAAAAGGATAGGTACTGGAAGAGGAGGAAGGGGAACCTCAGGAAGGAGGTTTGAAAGGCCACTGAATAGGGTTTCTGCAAGCCCAGAAGAGCAATGTTTGGCTGCTTTTTTGCTTTTTTTCTTTGACCTTGTGATCGTCCTGCTAGTTTACGTAAACTTTGAGTTGGACAAGACAAAAATAATAATTTTGATTAGGTTCATACAACACTGCTTTTGAATTGTGGGAACTGATTCTTATGAGCTGGAGCTATCTATATAGCTTGGGTACCATGGGCAGGCACTGTACTAGGTGCTTCAAGTACTTTACTCTCTGTGTGGGAGGCAGGCAGTGGTGGTCTCATTTTACAAAAGAGGAAAGTGAAGTGCGCATATATATGTATTACATATATTACATATATATTATATATATAATATATTACATATATTACATATATATTATATATATTACATATATATGTACTATTGAAGAGTTGTAGCTGTAAATGTGCAATTTTTCTTTCAAAAATTTATTACAGAATAATTTTACGTAGCTCATAGTAGTTTTAGAATCTTACATCATTATATTAGGGAATTGGAACTTGGGATAATTGAGTCTGGCCATAAATGCCCTGTTTAGGTGAGTGTGTATCTTTCATCAGTGAAGATTTTTTACTTATTGCAAAATTTCAGTTTTTGACACAGCCGTTTGCCTCTGAGGTCTTTTACTGTATCTTTTAATCCTTTAATTCCAACTAAAAAATGAAACTAAAAGGGATCTGGAACAGCCCTTTGAAATATTTTACAGTACTTTGGTAAGCTTCTTTATTTTTTACATATTTTTATATTTTACTGTTCAATTCCTCATATATATTTATAATGAATTCAGAAAATGACTACTTTAATGAAAACTCCTTTTTGTTTCATTCCATTGTTCGATTTCTTTTTTGACTTTGTTGTGATCAAAACTTGTCCTAGCACTCATTGAAGTGTAACTGCTTGCCTTCCATTAGGGGCCCTCTCTGTGACACTCAGATATGACAATTTATTTTTTTGTTTTAATACAATAGAGTATAAAAAAAGTTTAAACAGATTATGTTAGACTTTTGCAAATCTAATATCTGTGACTCAGATGAGAAGGCACTCTCATACTACTTTTTAATTTCTGGAATTCCTGAATTCCGTGCTGTAGTTGTAAAAAAATTATTGATACCATAAACATGAAAGGTCTTTAAAATGTTTATAGAGTGCTAGGTAGATGCGGGTTGGCCACGAGTTAGCATTTAATGAGGCTGGGGTGGGTTTGTTTGTTTTTTTGCTCCCTCTGCTGGCAAAAAGCTCTTA